>JAOTAV010058323.1:0-15135 GCA_026546445.1 Cyclargus thomasi
TTCAAATATTCAATACTCCGAATGTGAAAATAAAACTAAAGCACGGTTAATCTTTAATTTTATGGGTAGTAGCTGTAGCACAAAAACAATACCTGATGGTATCAAAGTAAATATCACACATATTCAAAATTAGTAAGCACCTTTCTTGTTACAAATTTTTGTTGACCAATGTTACCTATAAATTAATAAGCAAGCCGAAAACTTTGTACCCCTTTTGAAAGACGCGTAGATGTTAAAGCATATTTTTTAAAAATTATAATTGTGGAATACCAGTATTCTTTTAAAATATGCTTTTATTTTACATATTTTAATAAATAAAACGCTACGCGCCTACAACACGCTTACTACCACTACACTACAATATTTTGACATGACACGATAATCATACACAAAATATTCTACTGTCTATAATTGACGTCTGCTTTTTTTAATACAATTTTATGGCCTATGGCCTAGTAACGAGATCTTTAGAGAGAATAGATTATAGTTTTTTATAGCTCTTTACTAAAACTTAATATTTTAATATTTATTGTCAAATTTCGACCACAGGGCGATCTCTAGTTATTATTATTATACTAAATCAAACATTTTCTGTTCTTTGATATTATAACTCTTTAAATGTATCATTCCCACAACTTAATTTTTCAAAAAAAGTGTCTAATATTGAAATTAAAAAAAGCTATAGAATTAGCTAAGAGAAGGCTATTAAACCTAATAAAATAATTTATTATATATATACTTAATGAAACGCACTTTTCTTGGGCCTTTCCCACTATATTTTCTTACATTTTTCGATTTTTTTTTCGATCGGTTTCGACAAAGTCATCATCAGGCGTTTTTAACTTATATATTTTCCACACACAATAAATTAATACATTATACTTTAAATGTACACAATATTGAAATCCAAGCTGAAAATATAAATTTCAAGAGGCTTAAGTGTATTTTAATTATTCAAGTTACAAAGTTCAGTAATTGGGCGACTTTGAGCACGAACCCTACAAAGAATCAATTTCATATGAAAACTTTTCAGCAGATCGTTATGTTGTATTTGCTTTGTTCACCCTTTACGTAGAGCTATCGTTATTTAAGTATATTCCGATTTATATTTTGTTGATTTAATTACTACTTTTCGTTCGCGTGGAATACGAAAATTGAGTGGTATTCAATACGAAAAAGGAATAGTTTGGAAATATCATAATTTCTAAGACCAAAAGTAATATATGTATTTCTAAACATTTTAGCTGTACCTTTATCTGAAGCTGCTTAAATGCTTTATTAGTTTAATTTTAATTTAGAATTATAATTTGTGTTATATTTTGTATAAGGAACGATGCGATTGACATTGTCATTTCTCGTACATAAATAAATTCCTTTAATTATGTAAAGATTTTAAAAAAGTAGTTTATTCCATTCTTTCGACTTAATAGTTGCTAAAAGTGAAGTCGATTACAACAAGCGCTACAGTTCCATTTAAAGAGTAACAAACTTTACAGGCTAGGCAAAACCTATAAAGTATGTTACTCACGTTTGAGTAGCTAACGTGTTACACTTCGGGCCTGTTTCACCGCTTACAGATAGTCTATTTATTCGACAGTTACAACTTTTTTTGACAGATTATTTATGGAGAATCTGTTAAGAAAATTGTGAATAGCCTAACAGAAACTATAACAGTATGCGGTGAAACAAGCCCTAATTAGTTGTATTTCAGCCACAAACACAACTCCGCCAAGACGTAGTAAATTTTTTTCCGGGTTCGAAGTCTTATTAATTTATACTATACTAGCTTTTGTTCACGGCTTCGCTTACGTAAACTTTGAAAATTTGTACGAATCATGCTCAATAGCCAGACAGAAAGACGCACAACAAAGAGACCCACAGATTC
Organism: Cyclargus thomasi; assembly: GCA_026546445.1. NCBI lineage: Eukaryota > Metazoa > Arthropoda > Insecta > Lepidoptera > Lycaenidae > Cyclargus > Cyclargus thomasi. The sequence continues at coordinate 1,886 of JAOTAV010058323.1, forward strand.
ACTGAAAACGTAGCTTATGTGTTTATCCAGGATGTCAGCTAGCTCTATGCCGAAGTTTATGAAAATCGCTCCATCTGCTTACGCGTCAGGAACAGCACCCTATTACATACGAGTACGATGGACTGACGATACCCTTTGGAATGACAACTCTTTACCGATACGATTTAAGTGTAGAAACAAGTGGGAAAAGAACTAAATCTAACGTAACTTGCAAATGGCCGCTTAATCGTTTCAATTCTATTTTGTTTACAAAGTGTTTAACTGAATGTTTGACTATATAAAGTTTGTTTGTTATTTTTTATAATATACTTTATATATAGTTTATGTCTAAATAAGTAAGGGGAGTTCATGGGTAAACTATAAAAGAGTGTGTGTTATGTGAAACTCATTCCTTTCCCGCTCGTCACTGCCATCAGCGCCAAAATACATTATATCAAATCGCGTTACCATGGCTAGGCTTATCGTTAGTCCAACGTATTTATAATATAGAGGTCAGTGCTGAAAAAGTAACAAACATACATTCAACATATTAGATAAAAAGTAAGATAGTAAGATAATGTCCTTTCACGGAACTAGAATACATTTAGAATGAAGGTACCATTCTTAATTTCAGAAATTTTTTAGTTAAGCGGTTTGGATTTGTAGATAACAAATACATGCACTTTCGAATTAATTGCAACATTATGGATTATGAATATGGATATAATTTATCCATAATAATTCGTCACTTTCGCCTGCTAGATTTTTAAAATTTATTAAATTTTGAAAATAAAATGATATTTAAGGGGCAAGCGAGCAGACGTGTAACCTGATGGAAAGCAACTGCCGTCGCCCATGGACACTCGTAACATCCGAAGAGTTGCAAGTGCGTTGCCGGCTGAATAGGAAATGGGGATAGGGATAGGGGATTAGAGAAGTTGTGCCACTTTTAAAGTCACCCACTGAACGAAACACAGCACAATGCCGTTTCACGCCAGTTTTCTGCGAGGGGCGGCATCACTCCGGTCGAGCCGGCTCATTCGTACCAGAGCATGGCTCTCCCACGGCAATGAGCATCCGTATTTTGTACTTGAGATCGGAAAATGCCTCCACCGGGGCTCAAACCTGCACCCTCTCGAGTGCGAACCAAAGGTCTTGCCCACTAGGCTACGGACGCAAAAGAATATTATTAAAAAAATCTTGAAATGTAAATAAGTACAATTTAATAAAGTGGTTCTTTCTGTGGGTAATTTAATTACACACTCAGTTTCACTCAGCGCCGAGACTCAGACAGACAATGACGCTATTACGTATTCCCGCTTTTTCTGTGCTCACACCGACTGTATCTATATAATATTAAGCTGAAGAGTTTGTTGGTTGGAACGGCCTAATCTCAAGAACTACTAGCTGGAATGGAAAAAATCTTTTTGTGTTGGTTACACCATATATCGAGGAAGGCTATAGGCTATATAACATCACGCTACGACCAATAGGAGCCGAGCAGTAATGAGAAAATGTTATAAACACGGGTGATTTATAAAGTTTTAAGCAGATTTTTTCGCGGGCAAAAACTAGTACTCTACAGGGTGTAACAAAAGTAGGTGATAAAACTTTTTTACGTATGTATCCCTAATAAAGAGACCTCTGTGAAAGTAGCAGAGCTGAAAGCGAAAAAAAATATTCGTGAGTTGTATCATGTATGGCCAAGCGCCCGAGCGAAATGAGTTTTTACAAATCACAAAAAATCCTTAAAGTTTTATCACTTAATTTTGTTACACCCTGTATACAGTCTCAACACAACCGATGTTCGCTCTTCGTTATTCGGCACGTCTACATAATCGGCCGTAATATTCTGTCAGTTCGGCGATCAAAGACGAGTGTAGATAAATTACAAACAGAGGCGAGTATGCCCACCACATGATCGTGCTCGCGTGTCATCGTCTGTATTCGTCGAATATAAAGAGGAGACATGACATGTATTACGTCAGAGTATGTAATAATAATATCTATGAGCACTTTACACCACGTCAGTCTGGTCCCGTTAGTACCTGAAGGACTTGTGTTGCGGGTACCAGACAACGGAAATATATTTAATACTTTTATACTATACACATATTTAAGATTTGTATTTTAATAATAATTAAATACAATATATAATTAATTTTTAATAGATACACGTATTGGAAAAATTGTTTGCTCCGTCTGCGGGATTCGAACCCGCGACCACCGGCTTAAGCTACCAACGCGCTTACCAACTGAGCCACAGACGTCGTTAAAAAGTGAAATACGTGTATCATTTATAGTATAAAAAACTGTATTAAATATATCTCCGTTGTCTGGTACCTGTAACACAAGTCTCTTGGGCACTTAGCACGGGGTCAGACTAACGTGGTGAGAATATCACATTATTATTATTAGTTACAAATAAAAATAAGCTAAAATTGCTATATATAGAACTACCTACAGCTTGACAACTAGCGGTATACCGCATCTTGGGTATAAGCGCGGCGGGGGAGTGTTACCAAGATGACCGACCATGCTGCTCTGTCATTTGGCCGTCAACGCCGACGGCGCTACTACTAAGAGTACTACTCTTACCCCTCCCCCGCCCCGTCCAACGTTCTTGGGGCTCGGTACAGAGGTTGTGGTCAAGCTACAATCAATATTACCTGGCGTCAAACCAATATACCTTAAAATACGTTTAACGTCGGCTGAAAGCAGAAATGGTTTCGGATGAAATGGATGGAGTTAATCTACGTCATACGGGATACCGCCACAATATTTCCACGTGTGGAAAATTAGTTTCCTGGGGCCCGGTACTCAAGCCTCGAAAGTGGTTTGGTTGGCTTGCCGCCTGAGAGCTATGTTTGGCACGAATGGGCCGGATAGACCGATAAAATATAATTGAATATATTAATATATTAAGGTCTACATTTACAGAAAACCGGCGTGAAACAGTCAACCTGCGCTGTTTCGTCGAGTGAATTTAGGTGTAAGTCCCTACCCTTTATTGCATTTTCCTATTTCCCTAGCCCATTCTCTCATAAAGGACAAAAACGTATTAGAAAGGCTTCTGATGTTGCGAATGTGCGACGACCGCGACGGCAGCCGCTTTATAAAATAAAACCTTCATTACGTGCGGAACGCATGTGAAGGTGTGGTGGTCTGTGATCGAAACTATATTCAGAGCTTGAGAATCGCACCCCTCTAGCATTACCACTGGGGAATATATCTAAATTGATAAATTCGTACCTTCGTGGAAAGAAACCTACGTGGAAAAACCTGATTACTTTTATTAATAGTATTTATAGCTAAATTAAAACGAGCGCTACAACACTTCAATAATACATAAATATAATATAATATCTATGGACGCTTCACACCACGTCAATCTGGCCCCGTGCTAAGTACCCGATGGACTTGTGTTACAGGTACCAGACAACGGAATATACGAGTATGTTTAATACATTTATACTATACACACATTTAAGATTTTTATTGTATAATACACATATTTTATATATATCCATAACCCAGGAACATTAAACAACTTTTTTTGTAATTGTAATTGTTCCATCGGCGGATTCGAACCCGTGACCCCCGGCGCGGCGTAAGCTACCAAAGCGCTTAACCACTGCGCCACAGAGGTCGTCATGTCGTGTGTCAAATGTAAAACCGACCCACCACAACCATAGATATAAAAAGGAGAGCTAAGTTCTATACAAAAATTATTCTTATCAATGGACTTCGCAGTAAAAAGAAAGGAAATATAACATTTTGAACTTATTAAAAAAAATTAAATAACAACAATCATTGTTGAGTAGATCTTCAATTTTGAAGCTAAGAAGTTTACCTAATTTAAAACTATAAAGCTACGGATACATTGTCAACGATGATTCTTACTTAGCACAATCGTCTATCACTTCGGTATTTTCCGGTCGAGCCGGAATTCTCATCGTAAGCTCCAGATACATCAAAAAGGAAAAGCCGAAAAGTGAAAATATGAAAGATTGTCGTACATAAAAAGTTCATAAAGAACGTTTCTGTCTAGTTTGTGATTCAACAGGGCGTTTTATCATCGGCTCGAGGGTCGCCAGATGACGGGCGTGTAAAAAAGTACACGTAATAAGGGTCCGAGCACACGGCGAGTTTTTGCAGCGATGCAAATGCGATACTATAAAAAAGCGTCATCTAAGCGTCATCATAACCTTCCTTATATTATAAACAGGAAAGTCTATTTATCTGTTGGTTTGTTCGTTTGATTGTCCTTCCTTAACGCTCTAACGAAGCAACCAATCGACTTGATTTTTGGCATAGACTTAGTTGAAAAGATAGAGAGTAACATAGGCCAAAAGTTTTACTTCTCATTTATAATATTAGTATGGATTGCTTCAAACCATTGGTGGAACTATTGTACTAATAGTAAAGTTCGTGCGTTCTCTGTTCGGGGCCTTAGCTCAAACATTCGGCTATTTTACGCCGACATTAAATAACTGTCGCATTTTATTACTTCACTTTTGTTTTTCCATAATATTAGAAGAATTTCATGATTTTTTAAATTATATTTAGGGGGCAATTAAGCAGACCGGTTACCTGATGGAAAGCAACTGCCGTCGCCCATGGCCACTCGCGACATCCAAAGAGTCACAAGTGCGTTACCGGCCTTTATGAGGGAATAAGTAATGGGAATAGGGATAAGGATTTAGGGAAGTTGGGTCACCGTTAAACCCACTAACTGAACGAAACACAGCACAACGCCGTTTCATGCCAGTTTTCTGTAAGGCCGTGATATCACTCCGGTCGAGCCGGCCCATTCGTGCCGAAGCATGGCTCTCCAACGGCAAAATTGCAAAAAAAAACGAAATGCATTATACAGCTGTTTTAAATAATAAATTATATAATAGACTAGCTGTTGCCCGCGACCACGTCCGCGTGAATCTTTACAAACTATCCCGTTTTACGACATTTTTTGATTACTTCTCGGCTCCTATTGATTGTAGTGTGATGTTATATAGCCTATAGCCTTCCTAAATAAGTAGACTAAAATATTTTTTTAATCAAGAACTACTGTTCTTGAGATTAGCGCGTTCAAGCAAACAAACACTTCAGCTTTTTTTACTAAATACGCTTCACACCACGTCAGTCTGGCCCCGTGCTAAGTACCCGAGGGACTTGTGTTACGGGTACCAGACAACGGAAATATATTTAAATCTTTTTATACAATACACATATTTAAGATTTTTTTGATATGATACACTTATTTAATGCACATCCATGACCCGAGAAAATTGAAAAACTTTTTGTTCCGTCGGTGGGCTTCGAACCCGCGACCCCGGCGTGAGCTACCAAAGCGTTCAACCACTGCGCCACAGAGGTCGTCTGAATAGTAAACAGATGGTAGGCGTTTGTAAAAAATAGAATTAACAAATTTTGTTTAGTATTGGCAGATATGATGTGCCGGCTTTTTCAGTTTCGCCTAGACGTTCACTTTCCCTTGCCGTTAAAGCCCCCGTTACATGAATACGATTTACAGATTTCATATTTGGCTTTTACAGTTCAGACCTGTAAAAGCCAAATATGAAATCTGTAAATCGTATTATGTAACGGGGGCTTTAACTGCAAGGGAAAGTTGCACAACAGCGCACACGATCTGTCACCGTGTACACGAGTCGTGACTGTCACCTAGCCCACAGATAAGCCGGCGAACATGTGAAGATGCCACTATTAATATTTATATCAATAAATGAAGAACTTTATCCGAACATTTTCTAGAGCGTTCGTAGCCAAGTGGGTAAGACTTTTGGTTCGCACTCGAGAAAGTGTAGGTTATTTTTCTATCTCAAGTACAATCAGAGAAGTTGAAAAAAGATATAGATCGTGGATCTAATTAATTTGGTCGGCTCATGTCGAACTCAGCCGACAGATCACGACTTATATAGAATTAACTTACTCCCACCAAATGACGTAGGACCGTCGACTGACACTCTTTTAATTTTCCCCATTATACACAATACGAATGCTCATTGCCGTGGGAGAGCCAGAACACGAATGGGCCGGCTCGATCGGAGTAATACCACGACCTCACAGAAAACTGGCGCGAAACGGCGTTGTGCTATGTTTCTTTCAGCCAGTGAGTATATCGGTGGCCCAACTTCCCTAATCGTCCTATCCATAAAGGCCGGCAACGCACTTGCGACTCTTTGCATATCACGAGTGTCTATGGGCGACGGCAGTTGCTTTCCATCAGGTAAGCCGTCTGTTCGCTTGCCCCCTAAATATTATAAAAAATAGGCTATTCATTTGTTTACGCGATAACTATCTGAAGCCGGATGGTGCTGCTGATGCAGCAGAAACCGCCGTCTGGGTTCGCTACAGTTTTCGCCTCGGCAGGTCCAGTTACCCAGCGACACGCAAAGTGGTTTTAGCGGGTAAGAGTCCCACATATCCCCACTGCCCAGGGTGTCGGAAATGTTTGAAGCATTTCCCAAAGTTAAAAAAAAGGCTATTTAGTTGCGGGTCATCATACCACATAATTTGCCTTAAACGGATAACGGAGTACCAAGGGGTTCTGGTTGGTAGATCTCTTTGTGGAGTCCCACATACCTCGCAAATCTGCCATAAGAGAGGAATGAGAACCCCATGGTACGAGAGGAGGTATGGGGATTTTAGTAGGTAGATCCCATGCGGGGAATCCCACATACACAGGCCGATGTTCCCAATCTGCTGAGGATGTGTAAAACATTTTTCAATGCTAAAGAGACTGACAGAGAAATTGCGCTTTGTGGTTTCGACAAAAGAGTAATGAATTAGGGACGAATTTGTGGATGCAAAATCCACATCACTTTCCATATTTCAACCACGTTTTAATATCAATAAGTATATGAAATCTATATCGAACAATTTTTTATGGCACTTATATTTCTCCAAAATGATGTAACAGTTTAAATGCATCCTAGACTGAACAGGAGGCTAACAGAGACTCACATTGTAGATACAATTAGGACCAATATGTGGGATGAATCATGGATTCCTGAGAAATGACGAGAGGACCAAGTTAATGAATGAACGGATGTAGGCAGATGAATCTTCAGACTAGACTTGCTTATGTAAAAAAATAGACTTCCTTAATCCCCCTATCCTTATTCTCATTCCCTATTCCCTCATAAAGGCCGGCAACGCACTTGCGACTCTTCGGATGTTACGAGTGTCCATGGGCGGGGCAGTTGCTTTCCATCAGGTAAGCCGTCTGCTCTCTTGCCATCTAAATATATAAAAAAATAACATCTGGTTATATCCCCAAATCAAGTTTCATTAAAATCGTTTTATCGTTTAAAGCTTAGAGCGATAACAGACATATCGCATTTACAATATTAGTATAGCTATATTCCTATCTACATTTCTAGAAAAGTGTCCAAAACAACCCATTTTGACATTATAAGGTTGAACTGCAAATTGGATTTCTTTAAAAGGTGCATAAAAATCTATGTTATTTAGCAATCAGCAATAAATTCTCGGTGATATTCGCATATCACATTTAGAAAACATAGGATTCTCCAATTTTTCACATAACTTTTTAAACGAGGTTTTACACCGTAATATCGTAATGTAGCACGTGAATTCTGAGCCGTAAAGTTCAGTTTTTAGAGTAAACACATAAATTTAGGATGTAGAAATTGGATGCTTGAATCTTGTTTTTTGCTATAAGTATTAAAGTGATGCAAATATCTTATTTAATTAAGATTTAATAAATAGTGGTTGTTTTCACCATCCTAATGTACACCATCCTCATTTAAACCTTACATGTAATAAGTCAAAAATACTATGAAATGCCATTAGGGGAAGCTTAATATCACAAGCTAGTGTGATACATAGTTATTTGGTGAAAACGACGAGGTTTGTAGCAAAAAAAATCAGGAAAAATTTCAAGAGGAAATTTATCACGCGGACGGAGTCGCGGATAACAGCTTATAGTTATAATGCAAAGAGTTGCCTAGCCGTCCTTGAAGGACATATTATTGTTTCAAAAAACAAACACGTTTCTGAAAAACTTATGTTGATCAAGCAATGCTTACGCCGCAAGGACAGGTGACACACAAAAAGAAAGCTTTAATAGCCGCAAGGAAACATTTAGCTTTAAGAAGCGATTGGTGAAAAGATTTGAAAGAAGACTTACTTACCTCAGCACTTTTCGTCTGTTGTTGTGATGAAGCCTCGACGCCATATCTGGATCTATCTCCTTCAGTTTCGCATGTATCTCTTCGTTTGTAAAACTAAACTCTTCATCTACGTCCTTTTGTAGCTGTGCTTTGTTCTTTATTAATTCTTCTTCCGTATACTCCTTCTTAGGTTCTGTTTTAACTTCATCTTTATCGTTTAGTGATGTTCCTGATTCATCTAATTCATGTATACTTTGTTTTTCTTTTGTTTTAGCCTCTTTAGCGCCAATTGGGTTATCAACGAAATCTCTTTTCCTCTTACTCTTATTCCAAAGCAGATGTTCGCTGTCGTCGGAATCTTCAACGAGTATTTTGTATACTATAGACTCTATGTAGTAGTTGGTACCGCCCACTACTATCGGGGCTTTGCCTTGTGCTCTCAAATTGTCGATCTAATTTTAGTATCGGAACATTACGTAAACGGCTTGACCGATTTTGATGAAATTTTTTGTGCTTATCCGGTATCGGTCAACATCTATCTTTCATTCCCCTAAAATTATTTGTATGGCAAAACAACGTTTGCCGGGTCAGTTAGTAGACTATAAATACGACCAAGGAATGCGTCAAACTCACGAAACTGCGCCAGGAGGAGGGCTGACTGTTTTTCGAGAGTATGTATGTATGTATGTATGAATAATTATTTGACACGCTAAAGTCTATACATATTAATTGGTTTTGCCTTGAGAGGTGTCGTTAGATTCGTATTTACTGTGACTTCGAATCTTCGAATCGACAAATTCGAATATTGCGTTGTTTAAATTGCAACGGTTCCTGCAGTCGGGTCTTTTGCTTTCGGATATTTATTTGCTCAACTCCTTCACAACGACTAAACCGATTTTCATATTATCGGGTTTTTGGGGTCACCTTATGACAGGTTAGTAACGAAACGTTTTGGGTAGGTATCGAAAGTAGCACAGTATTGGCGTAGATAGTACGTCAATCGCTTATTGACATACTGTCGTTATGAAACGTGTCCAGGAGTGAATGAAAACTTAATTAAGGCACGGGGTGAACCACGTGATACAATATTGTATCAAATTAACGACATTGTCCCCGTAATCAATATGTCTCCGAAACGTGTCGCATACCCAAGCCTGCTGTGTCAACACCGGTACACGTGTTAACAGGGTAGCCATATAGAGGAAAATCAGATTAGCTCCCAATAGAGACTTGTAGCCTTTTCCCGAGGCGTGGAATTCGAAAATCGCGGTAACATAGTGTCTTTTCAACAGATAAAGGAGCCTATGTAACTATCTACCCTTTAAACTAAGTCTATACAAAAATCTATTGGCTGTTTCTAATAATATTGAGGGAAAATAACACAAAATACTCGATTTTTACTTTTTGATAATACTGGAATTTTCGTACGTGACTTCAATTTCTAGATTTTAACATATCTTATATCACTCAGAAAAAAATGATCAATCTAATGGTGTAACAATTATTGAAATCCGTTCAGTATTTTTGAGTTTATTTGTAATAAACATACAGAAATACGAATGTTTTCTCTTTATTATTCGTTTAGATGTAGATTATAATAATGATTAGTAATTTCTTCAATATTTTAGTAAAAACCTGCGAGTGACAACCCTATCAATAGGCTGGCTACATACATTGTTCAAACTCTACTATGCTCGGGTTTTTCTTATGCCCTTATTGCGTTTGTTTTCCTATGCTCAGCTCAGCAGCAGCTGAAAGCTGTTTTTTTATTGCAGTAAAATATATATTTTTTAAACTCATTATTTTAACTTCAAATTTTTAATTTTTTAAAATTTTAACGTACCCATTGTCACTGCGCTATCAAGACAAGACAAGAAAATCTAATAAAATTTAACAATCATAATTAAAAATATAACCCTCTTGGCGCAGTTGGGTAAAAACTGATTTTTGCGTAAATGGGCGCTTTAGGACCGAAAAATTATTTGAAATTAAAATAATACAGATTCGATGTATAGTCATGAGAAGAGATTTATCAAATTTTATGAGACAAAGGGAGTATTTATCCCCCTTATATCTTCATTTATCTGTCATATTCCGCTTAAAAGGATACAAGTCTGAGTGTCCGGTTCCGGAAGTCGACGACGGTGAACATCTCCGTTGGTTCCAGGATGTCCAGCAAGTGGTGGGGCACCAGCGACCGCTCCTGGGTCGTCGCCTTCGCCGTCACTATGTCCAGGCCTTTGTATATCTGAAAAAAATATATATCTTCTTAGTACAATACATAATTTTTGTGTGCGTGTGTTTGTCACTAAACTCCTTACAAACGTCGTATTGTGTGCGTTTAAGGGGATTTGAGAATGGTTTGGATTCACAGATTTGCCCGGCAGGACAACGTCTGTTAAGTCCGATGTTTTAAAATAAAATTAAGATTATTAAATTAGTATATTACTTATATTATTACAGATAGTTTTTGGATGTTTTTACTCAGCTAACTTCCGAAGGAAACTCGTATTTCATTTTCAGGTTTAGACGTGTCACTTGGATTTGAATTCTGCAAAACGAATTACGAAAAAAAAAAACGATCTAGCTGATGTCCTAGCTATAAAAGCTACTGAAAAATTAAAAAAGTTACTGTTTAACTGCTGTGACGTTTGCAATGTTATACGAGTATGGGGAAGTCCTACACACCTGAAATTATTGATATCCTGAAGATATGTCGAAATCAGGTGGGTGTGATATTTGTATGATAAACGATCTGAGCATTATGTTAATGAGTGTAAAATATATGTAAGAGGGCCGGCGGTGGCGCCATGCTGAATATTCCATTCAAATTATCGAGATTTACCGACAGGAGCCACACAATAGGGAAAATTACTGCTCAGAGTGTCACAGGCTCAACACAAAACAATATTAATTTGAGACATTAGTGTCGCCGGGTGATTTAAGACTGACCGGCTTCTGATGTTAGCGCCATATTGGAGCGAAAAAAGAAATGCAAAAGAAAATATCAAATTTAGGGTCATGGATAATAATAACATTAATTCGACATCACAAAGCGCATCAAACCGTATTGCAACAAAAAGTACTTAAAAAATAAACAAAGTGTAACAAAAATAAACACTAAACATAGACAAAAAAAGCATACATAAATTAAAATATGTATCTATACAAAAATATCTACGTATGTGTATTGAATCTTATCTTAATATTGTTTCGAAATGACAAAATGTAGACCGAATTCATGATTGTTAGAGCTTAGATTGACCTAAAGGACATGAGCCGAAGAAGATTGATACCAAAGAGCAACATGATGAGTGATTCAAGACAAATATGCCGACACAGACAGTCGCAACATCAAAAGAGTTGTGAGTGCGTTACCGGCCTGTTAAGATACATTGACATCTTGAAGAAGAAAATCACGTGAAATAATCCCTGTTAAGCTTAATGTTGGAGACCTGAAGACAGGCTGTTGCTAGTGCAAGATGTAATGCATATTCTGTTAAACTATTGTAATTTTTTATGAAAAAAAAGATTAAACAAAAATTAAATATTAAAGCACCTAATTTCTTAATGAAATTTGTTTTATAAACATAAATGTTACAATGTAACACCCGAAACGATAAGACAAACGCAGTTACGTAAAGCGCAAAAAAACGATACCCTATCTAGGGTCAAATGATTTCCTCATGACACACTGACAAGATCAAAAATGTCACCTTGACGGTTACATAACGTGATTAAATGTTGATATTAAAAAAGTAATAAAAACAGAACGACAACGGCGACATCATTATTTTAAAGTATGCGGTACAAAATGCATTTCATTAATACGTATGATGTAATTTTGTATTTTGCAGGTTAAATCCTTTCAAGACTCAAATTATTAACAGATCGGCTGATTAGCAGACATACAGAGTTATCTACACCAATTATATAAAACTGAAGAGTTCGTTTGTATGTACTCACCATTCTCAGGAAGTATTGGCCGGATTTAAAGAACTCTTTTTGAAAAACCCACACACGGTTGGTTCATTTATTGAGGAAGGCTATAAGTTATACAAGATTACACAGCTATGGTCTATGACCTGGGCTGAAATAGGAGTTGAAAGTTTGTATAAAAATACTTTTTAATGCGAGCGAAGCCGCGCGAAAAAGCTAGTCTTCTGATAAAGGCAGCTTTAGTATGTCTCTCCCGAAAGGGTTTTCGTGGTTGGATACCGCTGCTGATCCTGGAGACACAGGAGATACAGTGGTCGGAATGTTGGTGAGCGATTTATTGATACTCCAAATGAAATAAACGCGAGCACTGGAATGTTCCAAGGCGTTCCAGTGCTCGCGTTTATTCTTTCAGTAAACTAGCGGACCCGACAGATGTTATCCTGTCGATGTTGGTTTGTAAATCTTAATAATTCTCAAGTAGCTTAGAGCACGTATAAATAAATTCACCAAAATCGGTCCAATCGTTTGAGAGGAGCTCAACGACAAACGCACTCTTGCATGCATCATATTACAGTGCACGTTGAAATCATTCCAATAGTAACACCAACTCTATATTGGATGCCAGTCATACAATATGGAGTTGGAACAATAATCTCAAACGGCCATTATCGTAACAATTCGTACCTAAATATAGCAGAATGACGAAATTGCGAATAACTTGAATGACTTGTATCACGTGACGCTCGTGTGATATCACGGATGATGATGACGGTGGATGGATTTCCTCGTCAACTTTTCTTTTTTCTCTTTTTGACTTTTTCTTCGATTTTTCTTGTAATATATATGTTTTGCCACAATCAGGGATGGGAAGAGAGTCAGATAGCGGATCTAAGTAATTTGGTCGAGTTAAGTCAAACCCAACCGACAGATCACGAAATTGACATATTCCGCCTAAACGATGCAAGTCGGTCAACTGGCTCTGTTTCAGTTTCCCCCGTGGCACATTTACTTTCTCACCGAAAAGTGGCAAGGGAAAATAGACCACTCTTTAAGTAAAAATAAATATGAATGAGGAGAATATAATCTTCTTTTGTCAAATCATCCTGGGAGTAAGATGGCTGCTTACCAGGCTGCTTCTGTATAATATCTAAAACCTTGACTTACAATAGTTATGTA
>JAOTAV010058334.1:0-15127 GCA_026546445.1 Cyclargus thomasi
ATTTTTTACAATAATCGCTTGACGTGTTTTTGTATTGGATTGACATAGTGGAACGAAAACGAATTTGCCACGGGCCTAGAACGGTATAGTTACGCCACTGACCGTGCTTTATCCAACTTATGCCGTTGTTATGACTGGTATAATCCATATCCATATGTCCGTACTCCAATCTCCGTACTAATATTGTAAAAGCGAAACTGCGTTCGTCTGTCTGCCGGTCACTTCTTTACGTTCAAACCGCTTAACCGATTTTGCTGAAATTTGGTATGAAGATACTTTGAGTCCCGGAGAAGGACATAGGATACTTTTTAACCCAGAAAAATGCACGTTTTCCGCGCGATTAACGAATTTTGGCGGAACTTTGCTCTAACCTATGTTTGTTCTTTTACAACTAAATTTGGGAAGAATTTTATGTAACTCTACCCTCTTACATACAATTTTTCTCAAATTTAGCATACATTTTACTAAAGGTAACTTGCCAAATCACGTGGTAACTTTTTATTAATCTGTGGAAAAAAGGGATATATTCTGGCATATACGTTATTTTTTGGCAACTCAAGTGTTTCTGCGTGATATTATTATGACTTAAGGCGGAATCTACGTGAGTTTAACATAATGCGCGCGCGCAAGACCCGGCGGCGTCGCCGTGGCACGTGGTAATTTATTGACGTGTCACGTGACTCGGTGACGCACTCCTGCTCCAACCCTAATGACACAGAACAATTTATGACACTCCACTACAATTTATTTCCAATATTTTATCTCCGCTATAAATTATATGTGCCCGCGCCCTGGGGCAAGTAAGTCTGATAGGAATACAGATGATACGAATACAGACGAGTTTAGTTTCTATGAGTGAAAATTGGTAATGAAAATAAATATTTGAGTGACGATTTTCACACCCAGTTGCGGCGACGCATTGCATCGCTGATGTTGCGAACGCGTGGCAGGCCCAACATCATACTGGAAAAGCTCAGTTACAAAATAGACAGCCCCTCCTCAAGCACTGGATCCATGAACACGGGTAATGTGTACATTTACCCGGTACAGCAGGGGATGGAAAATATTTAAATTAAGAAAGCTTTGAAAAAATGATTTTTTAAAACTGATATTTACAACAGCTACCTCTTTAAATCAGCACCTTTAAAGTCTCGTTAGAAAATATATTTTAATTACGTTCAAAAGATTTTTACAGTCATGTTAATTCAGATCGTGTTTTAGATTTATGATTACGATAACTCGGAGATCGTGTCGTCGTGCCGTATGCCATTATAACGCTTCCACAAATTAAAAGGAATGTTTGACTAATTGGAGTATACCACGAGTGTTTCCTACCAAAAAAAAATAACAAAAATCGGAGACTTCCAGCGAATGTTGAATTTTGGGAATTGTAAGAATTTAACAAATCTTAATTTGATCAGATCAGACTTGAATATAAAAGATTCTAGATACAGGTTTTTTGAAATTTTGAACATACAAAACTGTTTGGCCTTTGATTTTTAATAACCCTAGGGGAGCCCAAGAGGGGAAATTTGGACTTACCTCAGCGCGTTAGATTAAGCTGAAGTAGAAATTCTACATCTTCTGGCTATCTATTACATAAAAATAGTTCGGGTTTTCACTCGCCCGGTCGGCGGTCGCCCATGTCAAAAAGTTGCATTTTATCAGGCCGCAATATTCTCGTTCTCGGTTGACGATGTCGGTGGACAAACGGCCGTTGGCCTTGCTTCAAAGCTTGTTTCATTTTCTTTTTTATAACATTAAAATGGCTTTCTCCCTTTTACCTATTAAACCAAAAGTACTAGGTCTCCACGACGCTCGACTTCCTCCAAAATTGAAAAGATGACAATTTTATTTTTCTATACGCAATACAACCCTAAATCAAACATCCATTCTATAAATTATTTATTCCATAAAGAAATTCTTATCACAATTCGCACAACGATAAAATCTAAGTGTAAGCGAACACAGTCCAGTATTGTACGCGTTTGCTATCTCTATTTTCTCTCTAACAACCCATAAACATTAAAATGGACCACCTAGAATACTCGATACAATTTAATTACATTTTGTATTGCCTTAAATATTACCTGTGTATCCCGCAATAAGTAAAGCTTAAATCTAGTTTAGGAGCATTATGTTGTACAGCTTGCTCCAAATAGTAATTATTAATAACTAGTGGGTGCCCGCAACTTCGTTGCTCGAAAATTTGTATAATCACGCGGTAACCGCACATTTTCCCGGAGTAAAAAGTATTCTATATGTTGCCCAGAGTTAATAGCTACTGATCAAAAAAATATTTATTCAAAGTTCGTCCAGTAGTTCCGGAGATTAGCGCGTACAAACAGATAAACAGAAAACTTTTTTAAAATAAGCCAATTTTACTGTTTTATGCTGTTTTTCAGCTTTTATAAAAATCCGAAGGTCTGGCACTCACGGGCTCTTGCTCTAATAGGTATATTAGAAGAGTGACAGGTGCATTGCCGGCCTTACTTTTGTGTGTGAAATTCTTGAGCGTCATGAATTTCTTGGCTACGCGGTGCGCCTGCAACGCTGCGCTTGCCTGCTCTTCCAACGTTGTAACTTTAATGGTTGAAGTCATTTGGAATCAAATGAGGGACACAAAAACCTAAAAGTATTATCCCACCAAAACATTCTGTAAAAACCAGGCCAAGTCTCGATTGAGCTTCTTTTTTCTCTCTAAAAAGTAATGAAATCTAGACAAAGTCGTGCCAAGTCAAAGGTTCCTTACTGCCATTTGTTTATTATTATATTTAATGTTATATGTACTAGCCTTTGACCGTTCTAAATTTGTTAGTGGGTAAATGTAAATCGAGATTGGCCTGTTTTTTAAAGAATAGTTTTGATGGAACCTACTTATTTTTGTAGAAAGGTTATTTTTGTCACATTTAAAAAAAACAGGTTTTAAAGGGATCCGCTTCCTCCAACTTCTTCCCATCTCATGAGGTACAAAACAAAAAATCACCACAACGGTCGTGAAAATAGTCACGGTTTTTGCCAAATTTAGTTTCGAAGGAAAAATATATTTAGGGGTAAGTGAGTAGACGGGTTACCTGATGGAAAGCAACTGCTGCCGCTCGTGGACACTGGCAACATCCGAAGAGTCGCAAGTGAAACCCAAAGAAGTTATTGAAATGCAACACATTGATGTAATACATTTGGTCATTTCCTATTTCATCTTCTTCGTAAGGAAGTCTTTAAAATAAACAATTAGTATTTTGTAATATATACCAACAAAACATTGAGTGTTCAATTACTGTCTAGAATATTCCGAAACTAAGCTTACAATAAAGTTAAAATATATAATTGTAAAAATTCTCAAGGTACTTAAGTTTTTATTGCCTGACAATTAGATAGTTTTATAATTTTCTATACCTAATGCTTATAGAGCTGCATTAATTGCCTTAGTAAGTTAATACATCCGATTTGAAACAGCGTCCTAGATAGACTAATTAAATAACGACTTCTGAATGACCTTCGCTTGAACTAATTTTGATCTTCCTAATCAACTTCAACGAAGTGTTGTGTTTACGCTTTGTTGTTGACAATCGCGGTTTGTATAGAAATTTGAAAGAAGGTTAAAGAACCATATCGCCTATCTTAACCGAATTCACCATAGCGTTATAATGTAAGAATAATTTCGCTCTATTTTTCGCCGGTGAAAAAACTTTGTCCTAACTCTAACTAGGATTCTATGACAATGGGCGGGCCGAATAAAGTATGAACAATTGCTAAGAACACTCTTGATCACATTCCATTAACTTATTTTGAGCAAATCTTTCCCTAGAAGTGTACCTATTATTAAAAAAAAAAGATCAAATAACATTCTAGTCTTTTTCATCTCGGTGCGACGCGGCGGATTCCCCATTCTACACGGTACGGGTTCCGTGAGAACTGACTGCTACGAATAATTGATACAATTAAAATTCTATTATTAAATTACAATTACACATTGTTTTATCGAACATTGTAACTGTACTTATAATGTAGCGTATTGAAAGACACCAATAGAACGTTATTTAATTGAGTGTTTTTTGAAAGCGTACCTGAATTCATTTGTACAATATTTTGTGTTGTTTGTTTTTCAACAATCATATCCTTCCATACTAATAGTTTTTTTAAATTGCAAATTTACTAATTTATTAATTAGGGCCAGCCTTAAAAATTAATTATCAGGAAAATCTGTGTTTACAGTTACTAGAGGTCGCCAGGTAGTTGAAATTACCAGGCTATTAAATTTTATTAAAAAAAGCACAGTCGTCAACCATAAACAATAGAATATTATATGTATGATTATCATGCCATGTCATAATATTGCAGTGTACGTGTTGTAGTGCGCGTAACGTTTTATTTATTAAAAATATGTAAGATAAAGGCATATTTTAAAATAATATTTTTATTCCACGCTCCTCCTCCATATCAACTATAACTGGGGGAAATTTCATGCTTTTACATCTGCGCATCTCTCGTAAAAAGAGGTACAAAGTTAATATATAGATTCCAGATAAAGGGCCATTCCTGATGTGTGAGGCCAGTCTTATGTGTTTGTTTTCATTTCAAAAATTGTTGTCGGAATTTTAAGCTTTGCTAATTAGGCTTATAGACTCTAAAAAGACAATAATTTAAATTTTTGAAGAATCAAAATTCATTGTAAATCAAAAGAACTTATTTCTTTTTAAAGGGCGTTTAACATGAAACTTGGTAGACCCGACAGATGTTTTCCTGAGGGGCTGAATCTATGCCATTAATTAGTGATCAAGAGGAACACAACAATTATTTCATCAAAATCCCTCCAATCTTGACTTAAACAGCTCATCTCATCATCATTAGTGACTTAAACATTATATGACTATGATTATACTCGTATTCACACCAGAAATATACAAAATACTTGCGGACCCCACAGACTTTATCGTGCCGGTTTTGAGTTGTGAATCTAAACTCAGAATCGAACATACACAAAAAATTTCATCAAAAATCACATGCACACAAGAAATAAACATAATAATATGCCGCTACGGCAACCATGCCACGTGCCTTGCAGTTTGACGTGAGCTATATAGTTAACATAGTAAAATGAATATAAATTACTTCACACTGGCGATATTATTAATTGATTGCCTGATAATAAGAGTGTTAATATATTATAATTTGTCTCGGGAGATGGAGTAGGTCGTACATCTTACCGCAAATTGCCAGCAGATACGGCTGAGTCAAAACAAGCATTAGGTGGGCTCATAAATACAGCGGGTCATTACGGTCGTAACGAGTGGGTACGCACGTGCCGAGAGCGGGCCGATTCACACCGAAACAAACAAAATGCGAATGTTACAGCTTACATGTATTTTGTTACAGCCGACAAAAATTCCAATTATTTGCGCTTTTTGCCTTGGTTATATTTTAACTCGATAAATTTTGACTTCTGTAGGGCTCACAATTGCGTAAAGCTGAAAACGTACTTGCGAGACGCTGCTAAGTTAAATATAATTCTTTCTACTGATTCATATGAGCATTAAGCAGTCAAATGCATAGCTAGTAGAATAAATAAATGGTCTTTAAATTTATGTGCAAGCAAACAATGGCTTGCATTTGCAAAATAATCCAAACTATAATTTTATATCTTAAGTCAATAATTTAATCTAAACTCTATTCTAATTAGCTGATAGACTTTAAGCAGCTGACTAATCAAACATACATACAATGTGGCAGCATACACATGTGCAAACACTGTTTTACGTTGGTTTTCTGTGAGGCCATGGTATTTCCTAGTCGAGCCAGCCTGTTCGTGCAAAAGCATGGTTTTCAAAATAATATTATAATTCAACAATTATAACAGGTATACTCCGAATACGCACGTATAATGGGGAAAATTAAAAGAGAGCCAGTTAACGGACCTACGTCATTTGCTCGGAATATGTCAATTCTATTTAAGTCGTGGTCTGCCGGCTGGGTTTGACATAACCCGACCAAATTACTTAGTTCCACGATCTGTATCTCTTTCAACTTCTCTAATTGTATAAACGCATAAAAATGATTAATTTATAAAAACTTAAACGTGATAATGCAAAATTTTCAGTGACTGTAAGTACATAATAATAGGTTATTATGTTGCATGTAAGTAACCTATTAATTTCTGACGGCCGTACCCAGAATGGTTTCTTTCTCATCTCTTTTTTTATTACATAACGGTGTGAGTGTCTAATCTAGAACTGTTCCTGTTAGGATGAGTACCTATCAGTAACATGATGATCTTAACGGTATAAGTATTAAACTGTGTTATAAAAATTAGTTTAGCAATGAAATGTGCTGCTTATTACTTGAAAAGAGCAGCTTAAATGGAATAAAACATGAAGTTGCAAATAGTTACTCCTAAGCATTTAGTACTAATAATAAGCGCGGTTTTTACTTTCGAAGAAATTGATTCCTGTGAAAGCCCATGTTGTTCGGTTTGTTGGGTGTTTTTTAGGGTTTCGTAGCCACATGGCAAAAAACATAACATTCATTCAGTAATTTTCCTACGAAAGTAAAAAAAATCTGTGAACTGCTTAGACAAATACATATAGTAGATACTTATGTTAGCATCGAATGACATAGGTCCGAACTGGCTCTGTTTTAATTTCTTTTATGGTACATTTCCCACAACGTGCATACTAAATGCATCAGAGCTACTCTTGTTTCATGTTCTTTAAAGTTTTCCTAACATTGTTTCACAACTAAAAATAATTGCGAAGAAAATGTTTCAGTCTGATGAGTGCAAGATTCGAGATAACATGTCAGGTTTTCGGTTCATACATCACGTTGCATGTTAACCATCGTATCCGCTCATTCATAGTTCAAATGGAATAATTGGATTCTTACGCATAGACCTGACTCACGACCGGCCATGGATGGAGCTACAAAGTATTGCACCTGCTCCCGCCACGCGCCGCCGAGCGCGACGCGCGTCCACCCAGCCGCGACCGATTCCGAAGAAGCCGTTAAAATATTATTTTAAATTCCGAATTCTTTTTGATTTGATTTAGTTATATTTTTTGTAGGTTCTTCTGGCATAATAAAAAATAAAGGAATAACGAAAAAGAAAATGGTTATTTCTAGTTTAGATATTTTAGTTTCATAATTTTGTAGTTTATTATTGCGAATTAATACGTGAGCGGTAAACTTTGTACCACTTTTTACGAAAAACGTCTAAACGTAAAAGCATGAAATATTTAATATGGAGGAGGAGCGTGGAATGTAGGTATTATATTAAAATATGTTTTTATCCTACATATTTTTAATTAATACAACGCTTCGCACACTACAATAATTTGACAAGACACGAGCATACACGAAATACTCTTTTGTCTATGGTTGAAGTTTGATTTTTTTAAATAAAACTTAATGCCCTGGTAACGAGATCTTTATGCGAAATTAAAGTCTGTGATAGAATTAAAAATAGGTTATTTAAGTTATAATAGGAAATGTCAATTCCATATCCCATGTAAGTCGTGATCTGTCGGCTGAGTCTGACTACTAACCCGACCAAATTATTTAGATCCACGATCTGTGTCTCTTTCAACTTCTTCTGATTGTACAATCAGAAAAATTTAAAAAGTGTTTAAAGATAAAATAGTAATAATATTATAGATATGAAAAAATATTAATATTGTACTACTAACGCCATCTATGAGTTGACATAATATGCAACAGTTTAAGATAAACTGAGCAAACTGAGTATTCACGTACATATGCATAACATTAAATTTTGTTACAATAAATCTGCCACAGATTCATAATACATACTTTGGAAAAGGCACAGTATTAAAAAAATTCGCAAGGCCCGGTAAAGCTGCGCTTTTTGCTTGTACAAATTAGAATCGAATCGGAAATATTTGTTTGACAAAATAAAAGTAAACGCAATTTATATATATTCTATTAATTATATGGTATTCAAAATTTCAAGCGCAATATTATAATCTTTACACCTCTACCTTTAAACTAAATTGACCACGTGTTGCTCGGAGACACGTGGTTGCAATAATTCTATTATGTATAATGGGGGAAATTGAAAGACGGCCGGTTGATGGACCTACGTTATTTGGTTGGAATATGTCAATTCTATGTAAGTCGTGATCTGTCGGCTCAGTTTGACACAACCCGACCAAATTACTTAGATCCACGATCTGTATCTCTCTCAACTCCTTTGATTGTACAGTGTATATTAAAATAATTATTACAAATACTTCTTTGTAATTTTTAGGAAATATTTTAATTTATCATTATAAAGTCAATAAAAATAGAATACAATGAGCCACAAATAGGTACTGTAACTGTTATATCGTTTTTGGTGTCTCATAGGAAGAAAGAAACTTCCACGTGAAAAGATAGTTATAATAAGTTTAATAATCAACGTGGCTTGATTTTTAAGAGAGATTTGGTATGCTTAATAACCACTTTAAGTTTAATCTGCTTTTTTTAACAGAATTATAAAATCAAAATTTGGAATTCTTCTGCAAAGTTCTATGAATAAGAGCTATGCCACGAGCTTTAAAAATCACGGCGCTGTTTAATTCATTTCTACGGCGTCATGGCAGGTTTATGAGAGATCATTGGATTCCTCCAAGTTGGCTGACCGCGCGGTGCGGGCGGTGCGGTGCGTCGACGCGCGGTCAGCCAGCGGAACGGGGGGCGCCACGCTCCGCCGCGCTCCGGGATAATGACTCCGGCCAATCATATCTCACTTCTTAGATAATTACGTCTTCCGACCTGCTTAGAATTTTCTAGAACTTCTGAGTTTAAAACGAGTTGTTGAGGAAGATATACTTGGAGCAATTGGGGCGAATGGATAAGTCCAAATAGCAATGGAATGGAAATAAATTGAGGTTTTTTATTTATAATTTTGTAGTAATCCCTTTAACTAGGTACTTATTTATGAAAATGACGCATTTCTTTGCTGATTAGAGTTTTTAGATCTTTCGTAGAGTTTCAAAGTAAAAAAAAACAATTTAGGACAACCTTGAGAATGAAAGTAGGTATCCAAAGATCAATTAGTAAAAGGAGTAATTTGTCGTGATACCTATGACCTACAGGAATGGGAATAGGTACATATTAAAAAAATAAAAAAAATATCAAGGTTCTTTGGGTAAATAGTTGTACTAT
Organism: Cyclargus thomasi; assembly: GCA_026546445.1. Lineage (NCBI taxonomy): Eukaryota > Metazoa > Arthropoda > Insecta > Lepidoptera > Lycaenidae > Cyclargus > Cyclargus thomasi. The sequence goes on from JAOTAV010058334.1 coordinate 9,160, forward strand.
TATGTATTGTGTTGTAAGCGATAGCGCATAATATACTCTGGCTACTATAAGTTGAACCTAGCATTTATTTTTACTAGCAACATTCCGACGCAGTTTTTTGTTTCGGTTAAAATTGCACTACAATTGGACTTCATGATTTTGAATTTTTGATACTTCATGAGTTTACGATTTTTTGGTTTTTTATGTAAGACATGATATGTTATTTATCTAAATAAATGACATTTTTATTAAAAGTTTCCGAAAATACCACATAATAAGATATGAGAAACAGGATTTTATCCCTCCATCGGGTATTCAAAGTTTGATTTTGATTATAACAAATACATTATATTTTGAATTACATACATTGTATTCAATTTATATCAAAGAACACTTTGTCCTATAAATCTCAATAAGAATAACACTTTATTTTTTACAAAAAACTTATATATCGAAATACTCGTGCTTAGGTCTCGTGATCTGATAAATAATCAAAATCATTTTTTCCACTTTAATGGTATCATACTATCTACAGAATTTATTAATTTGGAAGGCTTTTTCTAGTTTGAAATTAAAGTAGCTAAACTATATATTATATTATGTAGACGATCAGTAGCGACATCTATTAATAAAATAAAAAAATACGTTCGTTATCTGGGAGCCTCCCAGACATTTTTTTCTTTTAAGTATTTGCTATTATGAAATAAATATTATGAAAAACTTATGTGTAAAATTTAACTCTTACTATCTCTTGAGCTCAGCTCTCCAGCTCTCTAGTTCATGATTGATAAAACAGACAGACAGGTAATATATTCAATAATTTAATAATAACTAGTTGGTGCCCGCAACTTCGTTGAAATTTTTATATCAAGCGGGAACCGTACGTTTTCCCGGAATAAAAAGTATCCAATATGTTGCCCAGACCTAATAGCTATTAAACAAAAAAAGATTTATTCAAATCTGTCCAGTAGTTCCTGAGATTAGCGCGTACAAACAGACTAACAGACTTTTTTTATCGGTATGTATTCTATTAGTCCCTTAGCACCCCCACAGTGATTATTTTGTAAGAGTATTAAATGTACAGACACTCCAATTTTAACGTAATCGATATGTATAGATAGACGACCTCTGTGGCGCAGTGGTTGAGCGCTATGGTAGCTCACGCCGGGGGTCGCGGGTTCGAATCCCGCCGACGGAACAAAAAATTTTTTTAATGTTCCTGGGTCATGGATGTATATTAAATATGTGTATAATAAAAATGTTAAATATGTGAATAGTATAAAAGTATTAACTATATTTCCGTTGTCTAGTACCTGCAACACAAGTCCCTTGGGTACTTAGCACGGGGCCAGATTGACGTGGTGTGAAGCGTCCATAGATATAGAAAAAAAAGACCGATGCGAAAGTTTGGTAGTTTGTGAGCGCGTATGTTTGTTACTTCTAGCATAGACCAATTATTTTTTATATATAAAATAATTGGTATAATTTCTCTATGCTTCTAGTAAGGCTGCAGGACACGTCTGCTAATATTATAAATGCGAAAGTGTGTCTGCGAGTTATCTCTTCACGCCCACGAGATACTTTGAGTCCCGAGGAAGGACATAGCATACTTTTCATCCCGGAAAAATGTACGGTTTAAGCGCGGTTGACGACTTTTAACGCAATGGAGTTACGGGCACACATTAGCTACTTGCATATATATATATTATTTTTGTTTTTTCTTTTCATATATTAATTAAAATAACAAAGTAGTGTGTGTGCGTGTATGTGTGTGTGTGTGTGTGTGTGTGTGTGTGTGTGCGTGTGTGTGTGTGTGTGTGTGTGTGTGTGTGGTGTGTGTGTGTGTATAGCACACTGCACTGCGTTTTTAAGGGTGCAAAAGAAAAGTTTTAAAATATGTATATCTACGCTTTACAAAATTAAAGTAAAATACCTATTATAACTTATTACAGTGTAATATAATATTAAGGAATCTTTTCGTGTTAAAATTAATTAATTCATTGTTAACATACTTATACTTTGTTATAATTAACTTTATAACAATTTATGATTACTCATTACGAAGTACGTCTATTTTAAGTGTAATTAAACTGCACTTAATTTAAACTTCAATCATATTGTTTAGTTTTGTTTTGAATAATAATGTTTTTTTTTTCAATGTTTGATTGTCATAACACAATTCGAGTTAGCATGGGTCATACGTACGCTGCTTTCCTTAACAGTTAAACACTGCTTAAAATTTAAACAGCGTTTAACTAATCATGATTGGCTGTCCCTTAATAAAACATTTCAACTTTAAATATTTTTATGAATAAGAGGGTTATGTATATATTGTGTATTAAACACTGAAAGACGGACCAACTCTATGTTTGACTGACAAAGAGATCGATCAACACACAGCCCATACAACTGGACGGGTAGGGCTGAAATTTGGCATGCAGGTAGATGTTATGACATGCGATAAGGATTTTATGCCTTAGGCGATTTTTTTTAACTTTATTAAAATTACATCAGAATTACAAAAGACAGGTTGTTCGTCGCAGTATAAACATAAGTTTATACTGTAATAACAACAGAGTAAGTTATAAAGCAGGTTTGAAAAACTACTTCACAAGAAAAGCCGCGGGTATTAATATATAGCACTTACCGTTCAGTCTGTCCTTTACAACTTGGTGGGCGAACGCGGCTGCAGCAGCCTGCCTCATGGGATCCAAAGCGACACCCCAAGCTCCCAGGGCGCCTAACGCCCTATGAGCAGGAACCCTCACCACCCCAGGGTTCCCTGGAAAGTACCCGTTACCCAGACCCAGTCCAGGCCTCAACAACAGTCCAGAATTAGGATAAAGTCCAGGGTTGTGGGTAAAAACAGGCATAGACTCTTTGCCTTCATCCTTAGCACTCTCTGACTCCGTGTCCTGGTCGCTCCTGTCATCACTCTCCCGTGAATGTCTTCTCTTGTCGATATCCTCGAAATGTTTGCCCAGAAGCCGGGATATGCTGAAAGGTAGGTTGACACGCTGCTGCGTGTCAGTCATGTGGACGTTCGGGGAGTCCCTATACCGGTTGTAGCTGTGGTCAGATGTTTCTGACGCGTCATCGTGACCTGACAGCCTGCTGTCAGAATCCACGTTTATCTCCTCCTGGTCATCGTCAGAATGCACGGATGACATTTTGTTTTTTTTTTATTGAAAGTCCACTAGCACTCAATGCACATTTTAAATCACTGAAAAAAAATCGGCATTCGAAATTCAAACGCGCTCGTCGACCGCTCGCGCCGGAATCGAGACACAGTGTAGGGTAACACCGGGATAGCCCCACCCCTTCGATAGTTTGACCGCACAAACCGACTATGCCCGCTGAATGGAGCAGTTACCGACAAAAGCTTAATGCGATTTCCAAACATAAAAACTCGTTTGGACTCACTAAGTTAAGCTGAATTGTTCGTGCTGTCTCGCTCTCCGATGGTCCCGCTTCAACGCTTCCCCCTAAAACTTTTTACGCAATCCAAATTGCACCCTCAGTTCATGGCGCAAGATTGAAAATAGTGACACTCGATGGACACCATTTACAACATTAACATCTAAGTGGTAGAGACGTAAACTTGAAGCATCATTCGCGGAAGCGAGACACCTATACTATCCTACGACCCTGCGCATGCGTTAGAACGAGACGACCGTATTTCGTATGGGCGGGACCCCGTAACCATTTAAATCAAGTTATGGTCTGACAAATGGTATGCTATGGAAGGGGGCAATGTAAGGAAACTATTTTTGAATCTTTTAAGACATTTAAATTATTTACGCCGGTCGACCGAGCTTCCATACGATGGTTTATAATAAAATAGATCTGTACTGTCGTGTTATTGCCTTAGATAATGGAGCTAACGTATGGCTGTTGATAAGGGGTTTATAGTATTGTTTCTAACCCAGCAGATAGGAGATAAGCGAGTGTAATCTTACAGTAATTGTGCGTGTTTGACATGACTAATGATCACTGACAAGTTTTAGTCACGAAAAGTGAGGATAAAGTAATTTATGATGAAGTTAAATGCGATATAGTTATTTGTTATCCTGAAACGATTTTGGTTGAGGTGTTTTATTGATTTTGTGATTAGTAAAAGCGTTTGTAGCTAATTCAATGTTATTGTTTCTGTACATTGGAATGAGGGGGCTTTAGGTATTTAGATACAGTTTTGGCTTTGGATTGTTGGCTAAAATTTCGTAAATTTATGAGTTAACAAAGAAAATCTATTGCCAATCACAATAATTAATTAATTGTATTAAAAATTATTTATACCTATACTATTCTTAAATATTTGTCAAAGAATAATTTAATAATTTAAAGCTTAAAATTTTCAAGACGAAAGTTTTTTTTCTAATCTAAGTGTCACCAGCAGGGTGTTTTACCCTACTTAAATTATTATTGCAACAATTTTCATTTTTTCTTTTAATTAGTTTATTATAATATTATTTAAATTTTATTAACTTTTCTTAATACGTTGTATAAAAATATCTTATAAATGAAAGCCTAAACTTAGATGTAGTACTATTTATTCTCGTCGAAAAAAGTGTTATTCGTTTTGAATTAGCTACAAGAAGTGTAAAGCCAACGGGAAAGCGCAAGCTTGGTCACGAATGGGTCGGCCTGACGATATTTCTCGAATACCACAATACCACAACCTCTCAGAAAACCGGCGTGAAACGGCAATGTTTTGTTTATTTATCGGAGGCACGACACTGTCTCTCCATTTCCCTACACCTTTTTCTCTGTTTCATAAATTTAGCGTATTCCCTCTTAAATGCGGGCAACGCACTCACAATTCTTCGGAGGTTGGGAGTGTAGTTTTTAAAATTTAGGTGAATTCTTTGATCGCTTATAAAAAAAATATATATTGTTTTTTTCTATTGCAGTGCATCGGCATGGAATTTTTTGTCGATTAAAGCCTTTAAAGGTAAGCGTCCACTTTGCTGGAGCGTGCCGGGCCGTGTCGGTTTGGGCCGGGGCTCAGCGCTCGGTGGTCCCCAAAAAGAGGTATTTATTGATTATTCAGCACTCTACAATAAACTCATAGCATCCAAAAGTATTATATTTAGTAACTCCATGTGTTAACAGCTTTTGCCCGCGACTTCGTTCGCTTGAAATTCGAAAATCGCTAAATATAAGAATATTTTTATACTTTGGTAACGTGATGTTTTAATCAAAATCAGTAGTAACAAATGTTACTCCTGCGCAAGTTCGTTACCTGCCTGTGACTACGTCCGCGTGGTAATGAAGGTATAAATTTTGTCAGTAGATAGGTATTTTGAACTCCTTATAATAATTATTATTGTAGCAAAGAAGTTTACACACACTTCAAACTTCGAACCGATAGAAACAACTCCAATGTCTTGTTTACACTCACTTATCACAAAATCTCAGAAACTACAAGTGCTACGAGTTTAAAATTTTGCATGCGAGTTCTCTCTATAACGAAGATTCTCGTCAATACAAAAACTTGTGAATCCAACCCCCTAATGTCTTGTTTACACGTATTAAATAGATAAGTAGGTAACTAAATTTTAAGTGATTTAACTTGCCACTTACCACTAAATTTTGTGTTTACACGAAGTTATTAACTTAAAATTTAGTTAACATTTGGTTAACTACTTATCTACTTAATACGTGTAAACAAGACATTAGGGGTTGGATTCAATAGTTTCTGTCTTGACGAGAATCTTCGTTATTATATAGAGAACTCGCATGCAAAATTTGAAACTCGTAGCACTTGTAGTTTCTGAGATTTTGTGATAAGTGAGTGACCTTTCGCATTTATGTAATAGATACACTATTATATATAACTTGAGAACTGCCGTAAATTTGTCTTAATTTGGTGAGGAAGAAGAAGAGGGAGACGTGAAATACATTAAACACACAACCATAGACAAATTATTTTATAGACTTACAGATCCCATACAAAATTTCGTATACGGGAAAATCATCTAAGGTCTAG
>JAOTAV010058345.1:0-15127 GCA_026546445.1 Cyclargus thomasi
TTTTTCTAATAAAAAAAAACACAATCTGCTCATTTATTGCCATTAAGGCGGAACAAAGTTCGCCGGATCAGCTAGTTTAATATAAATCTTTTAGATGTGGGATGTATTTTAAGTTGTTTGCACATGCCTAGGTCTAGTGCAGCTTTGGCTATTTACAATCTATTGCTGGACGGTGATGAGTAAATTTAATGGTGGTGGATACGATGGGGTTGACGTGTCTAATTGACAAAAGCCCCAAATATTATAGTATCGATAAATGTTGCTTCAAACTCATGGTAGTGTGATAGATCGCAATTCTAATAGGTACTTCGAATATTTTTTCCACTTAATGCTGGTTTGAGAATTAGGGTTGTTTATCCAAAATTACATGTCAATATTCTTTACACAAAATATAATTAAAAATATTGTTATTGTACCGATTTTAACTAAACTTATACGATTGAAATGAAGATATACTTGATAAGTCCCTAGAAAAGACGTACAATACTTTTTATCCCAGTAAAATGCATCTTTTACGCACGATGAACAAATTTCTTCGCATCAAAGTTGTCTCTATTATTTTATATTTAACAATTTACTAGTAATGGTATAATTATTGTATTTTGATTGATTGCATCTTCGGTTAATTATAATTGTGATATTGATATTTTCATTTCTCTCATTCTCTTACAAAGCTTACAGAACCAACATTTTAAAACGATTTCATACTTAATTTTTTCAGTAATTGTGACTTCGTACATGTAGAAGCAAAAAGCGCATTAGCAAAACCAATACTTAACCGATAGGTTTTTGCTACAATTATGTGAACAGCTGTTTAGCATAATCGCGCATTACTAAGTCTCTATATCAAGTTCGATACGCCATGGAAACTGTAGTTTTTGCTTCAATAATTTACATGCTATTAATTAGCTAAGCCTAATGCGATCATGTAACTCATATGTTATGCTTATTGGTTATTTATTATTCGCATGAATCTTTCTGAAGTTATTAGTTTCGCATAAGTGAGTATAAGCAAACACAAATGTGCATACTTCAATATGCATATTGCATACTTTAATACTGGCTCAAAATATTATCTTATCTTACTTAAATTATAAATGCGAAAGTTTGTGAGTTTGTGTGTATTTTTGCTACTTCTTCACGCGTAAACGGGTGGGACGATTTCGATGAAATTTGGCATGGAGCTAGCTGATATTCTGGATTAATACGGGCTTTTTTTACCACTCCCCCATGTCATAGGTAGTCACATTTCTGAGAAATCTCCCCCTCCCTGTTATGATGTCACTTAAAATTTTACATCTAAAAATTGAAACCAACCCAGTATTTAAAATTTCAACATTAAGGGCCGGTTTCACCGCTGACTGACAAAGTTCCTGTTAGGCTATTGACAATTTTTTTGTCAGATTTTCATACAACGTCTGTCAAATAAAATCGTGTATAGACTATCTGTTAAGTGTGGAAATAGGTCCTACATTTATAAAATTTGTAATGTGATATCAAAAAACTACTAACCTAACCCCCTACCCCCGTCTTCTCCCCCCCTTTTCGTGTGACGTAATATGTCAGGTCCCTAAGAAAGGAATACACTCTTTTAGAACGTTCGCGGGTCGTGATGCTTCGGAAACAATATTGGCGCGCCGGTCATTCTTTGACAGTTAAATTTTTTTTTTGTCCATACGACTCCACGGATGAGCCGCATAAAACGATATCTTCGTTTCATCCTTTGCAACTTACGGTTTGCCGATGATGATGCTCCACGGTGTTATTTTGTCAATTGGCCGCGGAATATGGAAACTAGTCCCACGCTCTAGTGGCCTAAGCGAACGCTAATACACAATTATTAATAGATTTGACCCCGAACAGCGGCGTCAATTAGCGCGCCCATAAACGCGACACATCCGAATATAGCCGTAATTGCGATACGGTTCAAATTTAGTGCCAAAAAGGGTTCTGATAATTACACTAGGAATTCCATTTCGATTAGAAGTAATGGCTCCAGAAAGTCCGTATCGAATTATTGCTGAAAGGCGCAAGATACATGAGGAGCCTTTATTACTTGAGATATTTCGGTACAATATTGTGTAGAATTTGCTGAAACTACAAGCGATCTACTAAACTAAAGACAAACGTTAAAGAAGCGGGTTACTCACATTTTAAAAACTGCCGGAGTTTTGCGTAAATGGAAGCCTTACCGGTAACATTGAAATTACGTGTTTTTTAATGCATATCTATATAATGAAATACACAAGCTAGATAATGAAATCGCAAAATTACAACATTTATCAAAATTTTACAGGAAAAGTGAGCATTTACTCGATTGTTGTAAAATGTTAGTTATCCGTTTCTTCCACTTACGTCTTCTTACTTACAGATAATCTCATATTATTTTACATATTTTTTGACAGTTGTATGGAGAAACTGTCAAAGTATGTGGATAGCCTAATATAGATAGATAAACTTTATCAGTAAGCGGTGAAACAGGCCCTTAGAGTGGTAAGAGTTTAGCTTAGATCATCTCTTCTACAGGTCTATATCTTCCGTTACAAAGAATAAACGTCCAGTCGATTATAACACAGATAGTCTAGAATTACATTTACAATATTCTTAAAAACTGTAGTTTCAATATATTTCTTACTACAAAGTACATTTTTTATCCTGTCATCCTTCGAGTCGGTGTTGCTTACCTTATATTATTTTACTAACTTATTTTTTGAAAGTATCTATAAAATACTAAGAAACAGAAAAAAAACTCCTTCGTCTTATATTCAATTTCAGTCTTTAGAATATCTTCAGCGGACTGATAAACAACACTCAATATGATAAAGTTTATATTTCCAAGTCTCTCCCTCAGGGAAGGGTTGGTATTTGTTTATTACCACGTGAATTTATATCCCTAATGACTTCCCGAAACCCCTCCGGTGGCAACAGAAAATCCTATTGGCTATTAACAGTCAAGAAGTAGTAAAATATGGCCGCAGAGCGCCGCTCTTAACACCTTATGGTAATACTATCGTTTATACATTGTAATTTATTTTGTTTATCTATAAATGTACGAGCGATGTTAACTTTAAGGAGGTTAAGTTATAGACAAGTGCAGGATTTTAAGACAAAGGTTTTTACAAATCATTTACGACAATTATGACAAAATGGGTCATAAATGTCTTCTTACATCGGCTTTACGCCGCTTTTCATTTTCTATAGACATTGGTATAGCGTCCAAGGCAGCCACTGCTTTGTAGACACGTCAACAAAGCCTAGCTCGTGAAGTTGACCTCAATTTTAATTAAAGTAAATTGTAATTTAAATTAGGGTAATAAAGTATATTAACCTATCAGGACTGACCGTATTGAGGTAAGCAGCTGTGAACAACAAATCATACTATCTCAAAATCACCCAATTATTTAAATAATTTAACCTTTTATCACCTACCATTAAAATAGAACAATAACCCTTTCCATTGTCTTTTCGTTGTCTTTTTTTATCAAAATATTTATATCTATTTAACACTAAAGGTCAAAAATACTTCGAGTAGCTATCACTTTATTACTTGAAAATTTCGGTATAATAAAAGCTATCTTATTTTTCTTTACAGGACATTGTATGTTGTCAGCTGTAGATGTAAGTATTGAGAATGCTTCCTACTAAAGTTGACTAAAATTCAAACAACTAACGAAGATTGGAGGCAAAAGATGCTGCATAAAATTTTCAAAAACATATTAAATTTTCAAAATAGTTATATACAATGGTGTGCTTCCCTGATTTGATTATTATGTGAAAATCGAAGCGTAAGTTATTAAAACGTAGTTAAACGTTAACTTTCGAAATATCACAAATTATTTTTTTTACGATACATTTAAAATGTAGAAAAATGTTAATCAAATCTATTCATGGATCTATGTAGATCGTTTTGTGTAGACCCAATTCCTTATCATTCCCTTATCGTTAGCAGACAATAATAAAAATACACATTTAAAGCCTCAAATCGTATCTACACAATTTTTAAACATCAATTACTTATCTGTAGTAATAAAATGGTTAAAAAATATCAAAACATTGAATAACATTAAACTAGATGTAACGAACTAAATAAGTAGTATGAAGTATTGAATAGTATTTAAATTTTACAAATAAATCACTTTTATTTGTAGTCGAATATAAAAGATGGAAGATTTTTTTACCCGACTGTGCCTGAAAGAGGGTTATGTTTTTCGAGAGCATGTATGTATGTAAAATTGTTTGGCACGCTCTGGAGCCTAAACGGCTTGATGGATTTCAACGTATGAGGTATCGTTAGATTCTTCTTGATAGCGCAAGTGACACTGAGTACATTAAGTGGCGGGTTTTAAAGTCAAAATTGTGAGGTTCAAAAAAAATTCTACCGCCCATTAAGGTCGAGTAGGGTATCAAAATGAAGGGTTTTAAATAGCCATTCTAGAAATCTTATTATTAGAAATAACTTGATGTTTAAATTGCAATGATTCCTGCAGTTAAGCTTTCTGTTTTTTTATATAGCTTGTTTATTGTAGAAAAGTCAAAGCTTAAGCTATTGCTTGCAACACACTCTTCTCCGCTTGCCTAAAATTTTAATACAGCTTCCTCTTAAAAAAAGCTTAATTTTTTTTGTTAATGTATGAAACTAATCAAATAAGTACTTTAAGTACACTTTCTGAACGTCGAGATTACGGTGCTTACCAGCAAACTAGTTAAAAATATATACTATTTTTACTAACAATCTATACAGTCAGATCACCGTCACTTCACAATCATGACGCTACACAAATAAAGAAGAATTAACAAGAAAGTGAAAACAGAAGCACGTTCACTCTCAGTATCTCTACGAGATGCAATTCATCATCACAGAAAAAAGACGAATACATTTAACATTCGAGACAGCCATCTTCCGAGAAGCTTAGACGAGAGTACGTGCATCGCTTTTTTACCGATTTTTATCGAAAACAAAAACGTGTTTTTAGACTAAAACCATTTAAAACTCGACGGCACTTCGGAGAACAATAAAATTTTATGTCTTTATCTAAACACGTATGATCGAAAGCGATAAAATCGATTCGGCCGCTAATAAGTTAGTCGACTTAATCGCGTTAGGGAACTTGTGTTTACGTTTTTATAGTGTTGACGATCGCCTGATGAGTTTCGTTATTGATTTGGATTCCGCAAACACAGGTAGCAGAGTGGCAGGTATGTAAATGACTGTGGTATGTCGACATTGGACGTAATAAAAATAGACTTTGAGCTCTTAAATAGGCAAATAATACAATTAATGTTCATTTTTTTTTTTCTAAATTCCGTCATATTTTACTTTCTTATTAAACAGACTTTCAAAAGGAAGATGTTATTCCTATGTCCTGATCTATATGCATTAAAAAATCAACGTAAAGTCTAAATTACTGATCGTAGAAGCATTTTGGGGAGTATTCTCCGTATGACGTAGGTGACTGCTATGAAGGGATTTTTCAAAAATTCGTCTCCTAAGGAGGTAATAAATAGAGGGTTAAGGTTATAAATTATTATGGGAGAACGCGATTTCGTGGTCCGATCTGTACCAAAATTTGCAAAAACATTGTTTCATTCATTTCATGTAAGATTTAACTCATTGTTCTCAGAGTAATATAATGCAAAAGTATGTCTGTCTGTTACCTCTACAAGTCCAAACCACTAAACTTATTTTGCTGAAATTTTGCTTGGAGACACTATGAGTTCCGGAAAGGTCACGGGTGCTTTTTATCCTGGAAAAATGTACGGTTCCCGCAAAATAAACGATTTTTAACGCAACGGAGTTGTGTGTTGTGCTTTCTAGAAATTTTCTCTAACCCTCAAAAGTTATGTGATTAATACCGTCGTCATAATTTTGAAAGGCTAAGGATAATTAAAAAGTCTTGAATAAACCACTAACGATAAGGACGTAAGTCTAAGATTTAATGTTCTCATTGCTCATACTTCGCATGAAGAAAAAATCGGTCCACCGTTTCGGCCAGCCACCGCGGCGCCGAAACGCTGCGGCAGGCGAGGTGTGAACCCGGCCACAGATGGACGATAGCGTCAAACAGGTGCCAGCGACTGGTTTGTAAATCTCAGAGATTAGTATTACATTAAAACGTGGAAATTAAAAATGTTCCGCGAATACATACTGCTTTATGTAGGTACTGTTGTGACGAAAATGTGTTTGAACTTTGAGTACGATAAAATAGAAAATTTATCCAGTATTTTAATTTTTACTTTACATCGCATAATTCGAACAAATCTTCTTAACAAAACAGAAGCTTTTTAATTAAAACCAGGAATATTTGATAACTAAAAATACAATTATTCTAAAATACAACAAAATGCTTTCATGTAATATTATTATCTTTTATAAACTCGGATTAAAGTTAGAATATTTTAGAACTGAAGTTCTAAATATAATAAAAGATATAAAAATATCTTCTACGTTCTCAAAGTGAACAGGGCTCGTAAGTACACATAATGTACGTAAACAGATGTTTTATAACAGAACGACACGATTATCAACGTGGTATACGTTACAAATTACAATCTAACTTCATTATTGTAGGTATATAATACAAAACTTTACATTCTCATCCGTTTTCTATTAAAAAAAATTAAGACAATTTCGAACATTTAAATATTATAATTATAAAATTGTAACACTTTCGTGGTCGTCAGTACCTGACACATCGACACGTTCCAAGCACTTTCATGATGCCGAAGCGAGATAGCAGCGAACATGTCCACTCATACTTATATGTTGCTGTAAAATTATCTTAGACTGAATAATATTTATTTCTTTGTATTCTCGTATGAAAATAAAACTCGCATGAGTTATATAGGTTTTGAGAATACGATACCATCAGGGGAGTAATGCTTGCGAGGTTTTGATGTGGTTAGCCGGGTACAGATGTATATTATTATTAGCTGTGGCACAAAAATATAAAGAATATATGAAGACATAAGTGGGAGAAGCGGATAACTAACATTTTACAACATTCCTGTAAATGATAACTTTTTTCCATAAAAAACTAAAAAAAAAATTATGCTTTTACATCTACGCGTCTTTCGTAAAAAGAGGAAATTTTCCGCTCGCGTATTAGTATATAGACGATATAGGTAAAAAAAAACATAAGTCGGGGCGGCGTATTTCAGTTTTTCCCCGCCTTAAAAAATTAAAAATCCGGGACTGGCTAGCCCGACTGAAAGTTTATCAAAATATTGTAGAGTCTGAGCGTGGGTAAGTGAAGCCGCAAGTTTAGCAATCAACCGCCATTTGCAATCAGCGCGATACTATCACGAGCGCTGTCATTACGTAAAAATTACGATTACCGTAATGAAATAGTAGCGCGCCTACCGTGTAGCGCCCCTGGAAGAGACATCCTAGATGTTTTTTTTTACAAAAAAAAGGCGAATAAAGTCAGTTGAACATTTTAAAGTAGCTTATAACTATAAATAAAAATTAAATAAAAATTTATTTCTTTCTCACCACAATAATTACAGAGCTACACTTATATCATTACAATAATAAATAGTTCAGACTTTGTGGGGAGACTGGGATCTTAATTATACTATTATACTATAGTAAGGGCCTGTTTTTACTTACAGAAAGTTTATCTACAACTTTATAACAGATACGGATCGCTACGACCTGCAAACCTTCAAGAGAGTTCCCTCTTAAAATGCCGGCAACCCTACTGATGTTGAGAGTGTCTATGGGCGGCGGTATTTATTTTCCATCAGGTAATAAGGTAGCCTCGTTTTCTCTCTTATTTTACAAAAAAATTGACAGATGTGTGGAGAATATGTTAAAAAAGTTGTGGAAATCCTAACAAATCAGTAAGCGATGAAACAGGCCCTATGTCTACTTGTAAATTAAAAATAAAATAGATAACACTATAATACGTTAGACATAGCAAAGGTTTTGAAATACGCTGCACAAATATTTTAGTAACAATAAATGAATGTATGCCAATACGATTCATAATTGGGTGAATTTCCCAAACAGCTTTTTTACACGGCATTCATTTTTTTCTAAGGATACAGTTTTAATTTTTGGTTTAAAAAGGAAAGCATACTGTCTTTTTCTCCATTTTTTAAAATAATAATCATTTTTTTAGATAATATTTACATTCTTAGTAAATATAAGCGATTTATAATTTTGGTGGCTTGTCGTCGATCTATTTTCGTCAATATCAGGATCAATTAACAGTAAACTTGAAGTTGGATTACATTTTTATATTTATGTAGTCGTTCTATATAAGTGACTCTTCACTATATATATGCATTAAGTACTGTAGTTAAGTTTTAAAGGCATAATGTAATTCTGTCGTCGAGAATTTTCTAATTTTGATGTCATTTAAGAAACGTGACTTGTATTAAATATATTTGATACCTATGTCATAAAAATACATCACCTCCCCAGATTCTAGTCACACGCTAACGCACTCACAACTCACACCGAGTTATATGAAAAAAAAACCATGTCCACCAAAACCACCAAAAGTAGAAAAAAAAAAGATAGTTATTGAAATCCATTCAATTTTAATTAGAAAACTCTACATTACTTATGTACCAAGCGAGTTAAAGCGAGATATTGATTCCAACTTGATAGTCTGCGCTTTAGGCTACAGTGCCTCTTCCAGCAACCATATTTGCTTAAGACAGTCGCTCAAAATAATTACGGAGTGCTTCTATCATTACAGGCGACGATTAGGTCGCAGATAGGTCCGCTCCTCTGAGCACATTCTTTAATAAAAATTATATTAAATAATGCGCCCGTTGTTTGAGCAACACTGCACATCATTTTGTCTACATTCACTTACTATATTTGCTTTCTTTCTGGTAGAATAGAATCTTCTCGCTCCTCTTGATAATCGGTGAATACAGACGAGGGCACGCGGGCACGATTGTATAGAGGACATGCTCGCCTCTTTTCGGCGATATCCTTACTAATATTATAAATGGGAAAGTGTGTTTGATTGTTTTTTTGTCCTTCCTTCACGACTTAACGAAACAACCGATCGACTTGAATGGCATAGACTTAGTTGCAAGGATTAAAAGTAACATAGGGTATTTTTGGTTTTAAAAAACATCGTTCAACACGTTTTTTTGAAAAATTAATTATCCTTTTTCGAATTCCTTGCGAGCGAAGCCACGGGCAAAAGCTGGTGTGTACTTTGTAGTACTTTGTCAACTCACCAATCAAACGCGTATATAAAGCGTTTGATCGGCGAGTTAACAAAGTACTTCTAGATGTTTGAAAACAGCGGAAAAGCTAGTCATTTTTCTAGTTTTTTTTTAATGTTCACATCTCTTTTAATTAATAAAATAATTAACAAAATAAAATCAAAATATAATATAAACAGGAGAAAACGTTAGAGTTAAATGCCCTCATCCTCCAAATCACAATATTGGTACCTTAGTTCACACTTTCCAAAAATATATGCTGTAACACCATCCTTCTTAAAGCAGCAAAAATGTGCTATTCATAAAAATACCTAATATCATCAAAGAAAATAATTTAATAAAAGTTCGTCGAGCGGCTACTAGATGTCGCTACTGGTCGACGCGTTTCAGTTCACGGAAGAACGTTATTATTAGTGCGTTCACGCATCAGTTGTATTAAAAAGGGTAGATATAGATCTAAATAGCTTTACGTATATATTAAGCTCGCTTTAAATATATTTTGTGGTTCTAATTAAAATCGGTGAAATGGTTCGTACCGTTACATTCAAAAGAATATTTTTATTGGGCATCAATCATTTTAATGCTCGTTCTTTTGGTTTTAGTCTAATTGCGGTTAACGATGAGAAAACCAGGAAAAAGATTAAAGTATTATGTGAACGGTCAATCTGACGCAGATTTCTACTACAAAAAAAGCATCTGGAAGTAAAGACATATAATATCATAAGAGATCAATTTGGAGAAGAAAAAATGAAGCAGGCAAATATAAATATTTCGATAGCAGGTTATTGTAAATTTCCAACAGCTCCAACGTATACATATTTTTTTGTATTCTAAAAATAGTGCATCATAATTATTATCACGATAGATTAAAAAATAAGATAGGCAATATAATAATATTTATTTTTTGTCAAGTCTTTATCATAAGCATTACATAGTTACAATATAATAATATGACTCTGTATAATATAACATAAATATTCCAGAAGACAAACATTCCAAAAGGTAGAGTAGGCAACTTATGAAAAGTAACGCCATCTAGATCAATTTCAAAAGAATGCCAATGTCTAACCGTTGCCTTAAAATAGTTTTTAGTCTAAAGTTCCTGTACCTGCCATGTCTACATAATATGTTATACATGAGACGTACATGAAACTATTTCAAAATCGGTATTGCACAAGCACGGAAGACGTAACAATCAGATCCATATGGAGTGTCAAGATAATTGTCTTGTAACAATGGTGATTGTCGGTAGCTCACGACAACTCGACTTGAAGGCTATTTTTATTTTTCAGTCTAAAAATTATATTCCAAATTTATACCATTTATATTGTCTATGATCCCGGCTCAATTATTTTTGACTAAAATCTGCGTGCTCAACAATAAAAGAGGTGAGGTGGTGGATTCAGCAAAATATTCATACATAGACAATAGTACCTACGTATGAATATTTGAGGCGTAATTTAACAAACTAACAGTTAAAATAGTATGAAATTGTTAACTCCTGGTATGTCCGGAGTCCGTCATAATGTGACGAAACAGTGTACATTCAGATTGCAGAAGTGACGTCCCATTTGTCGGCATAATTCGTGGCGTATTGAAGGCATTCAATAGGCCGGCGGCGGTGTGTGTTTAGCCACGGTTCGGTAGTCCTCGATAGTTGTCAAACTGATTGACGGAGGTTCATGTGTGGTTCATAATGATCGCGACACACGGCTGCGTGGGACGCAGAACGGGAACATAATTATTATAAAAGTCTCAGGGAAACAGATCACCACTTCCTGTAAGTCTCGAATAGTATCCACAACTTTTTGGACATATTCTCCATACTTCATGTGTCCAGTAAGTTGCGGATAGTTTAAAAGGCACTTAACAGAAAATGGTACAAGAGGCATCAGTATTCTCTAGATATCGATCTAGTCGAACTCGTTTGAGTTTGCTTTTATACAAAATTTTACTGTAAAAGGAATACAATTAAAACATATACAAATATTCCAAAGCATATTTTGCCTAATGTTTAGGCGAAATTTTATTTCGATCGCTTTAGCTTTTAAATAGTCATATGTAATAAGGGCTAGGCAAAACCAAACTCCACACATAGTATCTATGACATATTGTGATGCATAAACTAGTTGTAACGCGAGCTAGCAAAATAAAAATATTTTCAAAACTCTCTTAATGACAAATACTAAGAATGCAGATTAGGTATAAGTACGTTATTTGATTAAGTTTTTCCTCTATAAGTATTTTATTGTTTTTGCATCCATGATAATAACATGTCGAAAAACTTACTTCATAAAAATTTACAACATTTTTGCATTAATGATACAGGAAAATTATACTATAAAGATTGATTTATTTACTATCTTAAATTTCCTACGGCATAGCATGGACCATGGCAATAATTATAATGAAATTAAATTATAATTTATTAAAACTTACTTTTATTTTTTTCATACAGTAGCTACATAAATAAATTATTTTCCATACAATAACCTAACAACAAAATAACATAATATCGTATGTGATAATGTAGTATATTATGTGTTACTTTCAGTGGAGTAGTGTGGAAAACTGCAATTAATATGTTATTAAAGAACAAACTTTAAAAATTTAACCCTTAAATGCTTGAAATTGGTGTGGTCCGTGTGTTTCGGTCATACCTCATTCCCTGCCAGACCGCTGTAGCGTGTCGCGGGATTGTTTAAAAATTCTGGTGGCTTGTTCGTCTTGTTCCCCCTTTTATTTTAAATTATGACATACCAATAGGTGTTTGATGTTGTGTGCTTTTTGTATATGAATAATTTACAAAATTTAGCTACTGCCTATCCTGTTTTGTAAACCGTGTCCTCATTTTATTTATAACTTTTCATTTGCCAAAAATGCATATTATGAAACGCTACATTTTCACATTTGACTTACAAAAACAATACCCTTCTTCATGATGCCTACTTTGTTTAGAAGTTAAATATATAGATTTAATATAATATAGTCTACCTACTGTATATTTAAACAAATCAAGTTTCATCAAAATAGTTAATATTTTAAAACCCTGACTGATGCGAATGGACCTGAAATTGGCGTTGAAATTTTTCCCAGTAGACTATTAGACTATTATACATTTGAGACTATTATTTAACAGCAGACGTTGAGTCATGGAGGAACACCACATTATATGTCCGTTAGTCATCGTAACCGGACACTCGTCTCGAGGTATCTGCAATATTATTTGATTGTATAATTCGTCTATGGCTCTCGCTTAGCTTATTTAGGTCAAGAATTGCCCACATTAGCTTAACACTGGATGGAACTGGGAACATGAGACTATCGCGATTCGCGGCACGGCGCTACGAAATCGCATGTATCTTCTTCCTCATGAAATAACTCATACAGCAAAGACACAACTAGGTGATATGTGACTTGGGACATGTCATACGTAAATTGACTACTCTATGATAGAGAATAAAAATTTCGGAAGTAGATTCACAGCCAGATTGCTAACCAAGTAATTTGGTCGTGCTATGTGGGATCCAGGAGACACACACGACTTATGTGGAAATGACATATGAAGATATAAGTGGAAGAAGCAGTTTACTAACATTTAAAAAACTGCCAGATTTTTGGAATGGACGCTTTGGACCCGAAAAATGTTTTTAAATTAAAATAATGTGGGTTTGGTGTATAGCTGGATACACTAGTTAGATAATGAAATAGGTAAGTGACCAATTTTTTTTTTAATTTTACTGTAAAAAATTCGTATTTACTCGCATATTGACTATTTGATATCTAAAAAAACCTCTCAACGTTCGACTACTTTCAGATCACCGATTGATAAGAAATCCACACATCTTGCTCGAGCCGTTCCACCTTACTACGTCGACGGTAATCGTTTCCTTTTGCTAAGGATGTGTGGCACCACGATCGGTCATGGTAACCTGCCTACAAGGTCAAGGCATTGAACATAATAATCATATACTAGCTTTCAATACATATAATATAACCTATTCCATAATTTTGTTTATATCCAAATATAAACAAAATTGTGACGATAGTGCTATAGCAAAGTTGGAAGTAAAAAATACTTACAAGGAATAAATAAATTGTACGTGAGGAATATAATGAATAATATTACCTATAAGATAACTACAAAAATAATTTACAGGAATCTACCATTTACGTAAGCGCTATTTTGATTGATTAATAAAATATGCTAAGAACTTTAAAATATTTTATAAATTTTTGTATTATGTATTATTTGCGTAATGAGAATTGTTGAGAATAAATTAAAAACTCCTGGTTTACCCCATATCGTATAACCTTACAGCTGGCAATCACTCATTTTTAATAAACCACTAAGTTCTTAAACTAAATTCGCGTTTTCAAAACAAAAAATCCAAACAAGGAAAATAATTTCTATAGGTTACTCGATGTATTTTAGTGTTGTAGCGCTGCACATAAAAAACGAAGCGTTGCGAAAAAGTACATCGAAATGTCATTAGCTTAAGTATCTCTGTATGATGGTATCTAAAAGAAGTAGACAGGAAGGAAGCCGATATTTGAATGGAGCGACAATCGGCGTTGAATGTTCGTCCATTGTTATTTTACCATTTGGTCTCTTAAATTAATCTTTGTGTATTGGACATAAGGATTCTGCCACGGGTAAAATGATAGTAAACGAGTTGAATACGCGCGGCGCCAGCGGTCCGTGACGCCCCACGATCGGACATTTCGCTATCGACTGGCAAAAATTATGGAATCTCGCTATTAATTCCGCTACATCAATAGATGGCGTTATTCTATGGCTCTGGGATTTTTTACGTACCCACATCAAAGTGCTCTTTGCTATAACACCTTCTGGAATAATTGTTTATGTTACTCAAATAAAGTATAAAATATATGTGATTGATCGTACTGTTGATTCTCGGTGGAAATTCATGTTCATACTTAAAGAAACACACTTTTCTTGCACTTTTTCCACTATATTTTCTGGGATTTTACGAATTTATAATAAATACATGACCGGTCTCAAAGTCATCGTCAGGTGTAGGTAGATTTAAATTCATAAATATTATGAAAACAAAACATTCATCTACGTTTGCTCAACACCTGTATAGTAACGATCATAAATTCGACGCCGAAAAGAACATTAAATATCTACATGTTTTGCCCAAAAGCAAGAAAATGGATGCGTTAGAGACACTTACAGGCACACAAAAAATATGGGAACTTGTTAAACGACCAAACTGGTCTATCCGATTCGATTTTATTACAAGACATTTAAATAATTATCATTTTTAAATTAATTATTTTTATATAACATGATGTTCATTGATTTATATAATTTTGAGGACAATATTATTTTACTTTGACAATTTGCATTTATTTTAGTTTGATTAGACATGTTATTATTATTATTATGAAACTAGTGAATATCGTTGACATTTCTATTGAATTATTTGTAATATCATTGGACAACTGTAATTAGTTAATGATTTATAATTTTGTTTAACATTCCGAATTCATTGACATTAATTCATTGATAATACCTACGTAATAATTTTATTATTAATTTATCAATATATGTGATAAATAGATAAAAAAATACTGTAAACTTTAGTAGAAAAAATCTACTTAATTGGTAGAAAACTCTTTTCAGGCTGGCAACGTGGAATGTTTTGTTTCGATAATATTTATGAATTCAAATCTACCTGATGATGACTTTGTCGAAACCGGTCGTGTATTTATTATAAATTTGTAAAACTAAGAAAATATAATGGAAAAAGTGCAAGAAAAGTGTATTGCTTTAAGTATGAAAGTCAAAATAGCTCTATTGTTATATAATGTAAATCTATCTATCTATCTATCTATCTATATATATAAAAATGAAACCAATTTTCCTTGGTCACGGCATCACGCGTGTAAGACTGGACGGATTTCA
>JAOTAV010058356.1:0-15124 GCA_026546445.1 Cyclargus thomasi
GTCGTAGATACAGGAATCTAGCAAACTTGTTCTGTATTTTTTCTACCATCATACAATATTTAGTCTCATGAGG
The DNA here is from genome assembly GCA_026546445.1 of Cyclargus thomasi. Lineage (NCBI taxonomy): Eukaryota > Metazoa > Arthropoda > Insecta > Lepidoptera > Lycaenidae > Cyclargus > Cyclargus thomasi. The sequence goes on from JAOTAV010058356.1 coordinate 74, forward strand.
CGACAATAAAATAACTTTGACTCACTGTAAACTAACTAGGGCATTAATATAGAGTAGTGGATAAAACTTTCTTGCTTTCCATCAGGTAACCCGTTTGCTAGTTTGCCCCCTTATTTTTATGTAAAAAAAAAGTTATCTATAATCCGTACGAATAATTTAAGTAGAATTTTAAACTAAGATTACACGTAAAACACGTGCCATGTAAATTATACGGGTTATAAGTTATTTCCATATAGGTCACACAGCGCACTAATTCTAATTTTAGACACGTACAGAGTTGGTCTTACCACTATTCAAACTTCGCGCTGTTCGGTTTACACCCTACTTAGACATAGTAAGACATTTCTGTGAACCCTATTGATTGTCTCGATTTTTCCTACTTAGACATAGTAAGTTACATTTCTGTGAATCTTATTGATTGTCGATTGATCGATTTTTCCGTATGTCTCCGTTCGGAGAGTATTTCTTCGTAAGCAAAAATTAAGCAATCTTGTTACCAATTAAAATAGCTTTATCGTCGTCGTATCAATCATAGAGGAATTATACCTATATAATAATTGGTCTATGGTATCAAGTGATAACGCGATGTAGACGTAACACAGCGCCATCTAGTATTATCATGAAGAAAATGGTAATTAAAATCGTATTGCATACAATAAATGTGATTATTATCTATTTTGTTTTTAGTTTTTGATGCTACTATAGCGGCAACAGATATACCTATTACCGTTCTTGAAATACAACCTGGAGACAGACAGACAGAAGCAAATACATCGTCTTAGTTAATACTTTAACCTTTGGACACGGAACCCAATGAAAGTATTGTATTCTGAGTAAATAAATTCCGGAATATTGTGCGGTAAGCTCACAACACGATTTTGCATATTAATAGCGTGCATGGGGTGGTGACTGGCGATACAAGTGACAGGAACCTGAGTTGAAGTACACGCCAGCGACGAAATTTGAATACTTTGATTAAGGGGATTGTGTACCAAACGATTTTCATACGACGTTATGTTTTCCACCCTCTTAAATCTCACCTAGAATACTATTTTTTATTTAGTTGTGAAGATGCCTCAGAACTAGGTTTCTAAGTTTTTGTTTCTTAAACACATGATAAATTTTGATATCATTTCATTTAAGTGTTTTCATACAAAACATAGATATTTTAATATTTTCAAATCCACAATAAAATTTAAATAAACAAAAACATAGAAGCCTACTTCTTAGGCATTTCAACAATATACTACAAAATCTCTAGGTAAGGGTTCAGAGGGTGGAAAACGTTATGGCCCGTTGTATGGTACACAATCATTTTAGTCTCCCAAAAGTGCGTTCATAAGATTTGTATAATGTCGGACTAATAAGACACGTATAAAATGTATCGAGAAAAATGAAACATTAATTTCTACCGAAAATGTATAAATGTTAATTAGGCGATTAAACTTTTTGACTTCAATCATGTGTATATTACACATGACAATCTCTGATAATGTAGCTTTCAAATGATAAAAGATTTCCTGAATTCGGTTCGATGGTGCGGCCACAGCGAGTATATAAAAAAATCACGACTTATACCTCTGAAACTTATTCCCTTTAGTTTGAAACACATCCAATACTTATAAATACTTGCAGCAGACAGGCTGGGTTTAAATTTAACTTGGCGCGAACGTTAGTAAAATAAATAGGTTTTAGTTTGCATGTGGATGTTGGAACAAAGAGTTTAGTAATAGGGGTTCTACAGCGGGAACAAACATTCCGCAAAGGTGATGTTGCATGGCATTTTCAATCTTACGCCATTAACTGCATTTTAGATATTAATGTTGTATCCCCTTAAGATGAAAGTAATACCCATTTGATTTAGTACCTATTATCTCGAATAGGTCAGTAATATTTCTGCCTCTACGAAAAAGTGTCGTCTGTTTGTATGTCATCATAGATCCCGAACGGATGATGCAACGCACCTGCAACTCTTTTGATGTTCTTAGGTCGGCGGTAGTTGCTTACTATCAGGTAACCCGTTTGCCCCCTATAGTAAAAAAAACTTCGCGCCAACTTATTTTCATCCAAACAAATTACAACTCATTTACGATTAACCTTCTCGTAATTTCTACTTACACGGTTTAACATAAATTATTGAACTATCCTTGAAAAACAGGAATCGAACTGTCATATATCAGCAGAGACGTCGTATCGCTCTCTAGGTAACTGGAGCATCGTAAATCACACAAGTTTGTCAGATCTCACGTGAAATACTACCTGTTTCCCGTCATTTTGTCTAACTAATGACGCCAGTGATGTCATGTGAGTTTATAATCTCCACCAATCCACGCTATTATGTACTGTCTGGTTTATCCGTCTGTCACCTCTTTACGCCCAAACCACTGGATCGATTTTGCTGTTTTTCAGTATGGTGAGACATTGAGTCCTAGGTAAAGTCATAAGCTACTTCTTATCCCTCTTCAACAATATTAGGGTTTTCGCGTACAACGGAAAGGCGTGCGTTATTTTTTTTTGTTTTATGATATTTAGGGGGCAAGCGAGCAGAAGGATTACCTGATGGGTAGCAACTGCCTTCGCCCATGGACACTCGCGACATCCGAAGAGTCGCAAGTACGTTGCTCGCATCTATGAGGAAATAGGGATAGGGGGATTAAGGAAGTTGGGCCACCGGTGAACTCACTCACTGAACGAAACACAGCACAACGCCGTTCCACGCTAGTTTTTCGGTGGGGCCGTGGTATCACTCCGGTCGAGCCCGCTCATTCGTCCCAAAGCATGGCTCTCCCATGGCAAAAAACATTGTATATTTTTTGGTCTTTAAAGTCTAATTTTTGACCCACTTAGTACGTTGCTTTCAGCATTTTTCTTATTCTCGATTCGGCTACTTTGCAGTGACCATGTTAACAGGTTCCCTTGTAGCTCAAATTTAACAATGGACCTTAATGTGTGAGTGTTATAATAATTCATGAAAATAATTAACAAAAACTGTCTTTTGTATTTTAGGAAAAAAAAATTTTGAATGTTGAAAATTGGACGGCAGAGGTTGCGTTAATGTAGGATTAAAATAGAATTACTGGTGTGCTGATAACGGACGCTGTAAATTACAAACTGCAAAGTTCCGGGGAGTCGCTTCAAAACAGAACTTTCAGATAGTTTAAATTCTCATTTTAAAGCATTTTATTGCGATTCCCTTCTCAGCCAGACCAGGATAAATAGCACGAACTATAAGACTACAAGTGGAAAGTAACAAACTCTACTTAAAAAGTTTTACATTGGTATTCTTGTAAGTATTTATCATAAACTAGATATTGCTTGAAACTTTGTTGGGCTTAAATTCGCTTATCACGTTCAAAATCATAATTCTGTTAAATATAATACGCCCATTTAAATTCTACTGTAGCATGGGGGAAATGGAAACAGATCCAGTTGACGGGCATACATCATTTGGTCGGAAATTATCAATTCCATGTAAGTCATGATCTGTCTGAGCTGAGTTTGATATAACCGAGCAACTCACTTAGATCAGCAATCTGACTCTGTTTTAATTTCTCTAATAGCACATCAAAGCTAAATCATAATGAGATCTGCCATAATACTGTATAATTTTTAATCTAAAGGCCTGTTTTATCACATCCTGGTATTAAATAAGTGCCTGATAGGCTACCCACAACTTATTTGACCGATAAAATACTGAGAAACGATCAAATAAGTTGTGGCTAGCTTATCCGGAACTTGTCAGAAAGCCTTAATTAAATATTTAAGTTCAGAAAATATATAAAAGAGATTTGCTCTGAGCTTAGATAATTAAAAAAATCAGCACTTACGCCGTTTCTCCTCCGACACCATCAATCTAGAACTATTATTTCGGCCTAATAAAATGCCACTTTATGACATAGGTGATAGGTTTCATTTTGTTCTGCGCCAGTAATTGACGGTGTTGGTGGACAAACGGCGTTACGGGCTCTATGAACGATTACGAGCTAAACTTTCGAAACGAGATCGTATTCCCTCTTAAAAGGCAAAGCATCTGAAACTTTTCTATGTCCGGCGGTAGTTGCTTTCCATCAGGTAACGCGTTTGCTCGTTAACCACTTTATTATATAAAAAAAAACTCTCACCACATGAAACTTCGGAGCTTACGAGTGAAATTCGAAGTGTGTTCTTGATATTACTGGTGCCGAGTAAAACAAAACAGTAGCGGAAACTTCTCCAACTTGCAGCTCGCACTTGTGCTGACATTAGCATAAATTAATTTACTGACACATTGGAAACATCGCCTTAATATGTGAATTGAATAATATAATAATATAATCTGGCCCAATGCTAAGTACCCGAAGACTTGTGTTACAGGTACCAGACAACGAAAATATATTTAATACTTTTATACTATACAAATATTTAAGATTTTTATTATATAATACACATATTTTAATATACCATCCATGACCCAGGAACATTAAAAAACTTTTATGTTCCGTCGGCGGGATTTGAACCCGCGACCCCCGGCTTAAGCGAATCAAATTAATTAATATATTATTATAATGTGTTATAAACATGTTATAAAAACAATATGCTATTGTTGTGCTGAAAAATATAATTCATCATAATCCTATTGCTGTCCGCCGCTGAACGTAGGCCTCCCTCAGTTAGCGCCAACCATCCCGATCTTGGGCAGCCCTCATCCATCCGATGCCAGTTTTTTTAAGCCGTCAGTACACCTTGTCGCGGAACGTCCTACAGGGGGGTTATTATGATCTCTTATTCCAAGTCAAGTTCCAGCCAGTCAGCAGTCACGTGACACTAAATACGTAAAGTTTGACTTTCCCTAATGTCACTAACATGTTTAAATCCATTCATAGAAAACCAAACTAGTATTAATTCAGTTATTATTGTTATAAGACCTTGTGATACGAAAATAACAAGACCGAATATTGAATTGCCTGGAACCATGCAGGTTTGTAATGATCATAATAGCCCCCCAGATATCAATGTTACCTTCTTAAAATATTTTTGGTATATTTCAGGTGCAGACATTGATGATTTGGAAAGGGACGGAACTAATACAAACACAGACGGAGAAGAATGGTAGAAAATCTACGCATATTAGACATTTCACACCCAAGACTTTAACAGTTGTAAGTAAAGTCTCCCGTTAGTATTTTTTTACCAGCGACAAGAAGGGGTTTGTCTGTCTGTCTGTGGCATCATAGCTGCTGAACATGTATATAATTCGATCTATGTATGATGTGTTTCCTTGCACATATGGTTGCATTACTGAAAAAATTTACAAGGTAGCGAGATTTCAGACTCAAAGCAATAATATCTATTATCTATTTCTATTTATTTAATTATATTTTTTTTATATAATAAAACAGTAAAATTGGAGTGTCTGTACATTTAATATTTTTTAGGCTTAGGAGCAGTAATTGAACATATATCGACAAAAAAAAGTTGTCTGTTTATCTATTTTGTCGCTTGTACGCGCTAATTTCAGGAACTACTGGACGGATTTGAATGATTTTTTTTTATTTAATAGCTATTAAGTCTGGGCAATCTATAGGTTACTTTTTATCCCGGGAAAATGTACGGTTCCCACGTGATATACGAATTTTTGGGCAACGAAGTTGCGGGCGCCAACTAGTTCCATAATATATTGGATCACTTGAATGACATGTCAACTGGTTTTTGTTATGCATATGTATAAATTTTTCAAATTTGCAACTGTCAGGATGCAAGTGATAATAATTATCTAGACCTTGAAATTATCTCCCTTCATATTGGCATAGACCAATTGCTAATTTTTCTGATATTGGCCAATGTCCGACGGCAAAGTGTCGTCAAATCAGAATAATTAGCATAATGTTTTTTTTTTTTTCAGACTACAACAGCCGACGGCTGGGATGGGACCTGTGTGAGAGTTTATGAACTGGTAGAATAAGAATGACTAGTAGAAAACTACGCTTAATAGTTAATATGCTTCTAAGGGCCAGGTTCTCCGCTTCTTGATAAGATTTAGATCCACAATCCACCACATACCACAACTTTTGACAGATTCTCCAAACTTTGTCAGATAAGTTTTATAGCCTACCTGACACATATCAGGAAGTGGTGAAACAGGCCGTAGGTAATTAATATTAGTAACGTGAAGGACGTACTCTGAAACCATTTTTAGTTTCAAACGAATAAATGGGAAAACCGCGTCCTACTCTCAAACATCGTTAATGACGGCAGCATTCGGTCGAGTCCGAAGATTTGTATGTGCCGTTTGATATTAATGCTTCAAGTATAAAATATAATATTGCCTGACTTCTGTCTTAAAATAATTATAGTTAATTTTATTGTCTAGTAATTAGGTTTTGTAATAAAAAACGAAATGGAGCAGAGCCAATGTTTTAGTTATTTTCCTCGTTATTTATTTATTTTATTTATTTATTTATTTAATAACATGGAAAACTTACAGCTAAGTTATGACAATAGTTACTGAAGATTAGTGAACATAAAGCCAATTACAAGTTTTCACCTTTAGATAACAGAAAAGCATACATAAATACAGCATACATGCTTCTTTCACAGTGAGCTCTATATCAGGGACACATATCAATTACTTTTGTTATACCCTGTATATATTAATCTACATTATCATCAAAAACTTAAAAAAGTTAACATTTTAGATAGGTTTCCGAAGAAGGAATATGATTCATGTCTCTGTGAAAAATAATAGCTTATAAAAATCTTTTTATGGAAAGGAAAATAAATGAACAATTAATGACTTCGCTATAATTATATATTAAACGACTATTACTTAATTACATAAACTATAGCTAAATCATAACATTTATACTATATCATTAACTTTTTATCAATCTTCGTAAACTATAACCGGGAAAAAATATATAAAATTAAATTTAGTTTTGTACTTGGACCACCGCCTACAAAGTATATCAACAACATTCTCTTCTTAAATTTTTAAAACTACCCGCACTTTTAATATTTTAAACTGTTAAATTATTCTCATACAAGTGACGAAATATCTTAATGGGAAATAAAGATCTTTAAACCGATAATTTCTTACTTACAGCTTTTCCCATCGGTCATTACATCCTACTTACTCCTAAAATAAAAAAATACAGGAATTTTCAAAGACATTGCTATAGAGAAATTTAATAGCAATTTCTTAGAAAAAGTATAACTATATAACTCCGATAAATTTACAAAAATTTCCACCTGTTGAAAATGCAAATATATCTTGAGCTAAGAAGATAATATTATATACACATTATTTAATTGTTATAGAATAGTGTTATATTTAGTTTTGTTGTTGATGATGGTGATGAGTATTAATATATAATATCCTTCTATCTCTAACGAGAGCATGTATTTTTGTTACTGAAGTATAAGCAACTGTCTATGCTATAACATGTTTTTCTTACAAACCTTCAAAACTTAAAATTATATTGCCGAAAATTGTTGTCCTGTTCGGTTATCAATTTTAAAGTCAATAAAACCGTATAACCCCACCCACAAATAAATTTAATCTACTGACAATATTTTCCCGAAATTATCTATGTGCTTACAACTTTATAGACGCCTCATACTAAACAGTGTGACAATATCTTTGCTATCAACCAATTGACATTGATATTCAAATGATGACCTACAAAGCGATAGCATATTGAAGTTCAAATGTATAGTATTTAAACAAAGAACCTATGTTTTTTTTTTTAATTTTTGAATGACCTATTTTGTAAAGTAGGTACAATCAGAGAAGTTGAAACAGATCGTGGACCTAAGTAATTTGGTCGGGTTATGTCAAACTTACATGGATTTGACATTACAACCAAATGACGTAGGTCCTTCAACTGGCTCTACTAACTGTTTCAATTTCCCCCATTATACATTGTTCCTGTTCGGTCCTTTGTTTCCTCAAAACATTTCTTTAACTAACAACAAAAATTTGGGCCTTTATCTATAGATAAATTGTGCAGTGTTATAAAAAAGGATCAACATGAGCGACGCTAGCTGCTAACCGATTATAATCTATATAATATTAATACGCGTTACGCGAGAAGAAAACTTTGTAATCCTTTTTACGAAAGACGCGTAGATGTAAAAGTATGAAACTTCTCCTAATCATAACTGATATGGAGGAGGAGAGTCTAATTTTTAAAAATATGTTTTTATTTGGCATATTTTTAAAATATAAAGTGTTACGCACACTACAATATTTTGACATGACACGATAATCATACACGAAATACTCCAATTCAATTGAGAAATATATAAATAACATTGGTAACAATTGGACTTTTCCCTAAAAAGGGATATTTTTTCAAGACAAAAAGTAGCCTATGATACTTTCTAATTTTCATACTTACAACTAAGTCTATGCTGAAAATCAAGTCGATTGGTAGCTTTGTTAGGGCGTGATGGAAGGACAAACAAACAAATAAATATACTTTCATTTATAACATTAGTAAGCATAATGATATCTATCAGATATATCACAATCGGAAGTTCTTGGACATCTTCAATAACTCATCATTACTTGTATGTAATCAATGAATCATATAAAGCGAAAAGTATTGAGTACATTAGCATTACAACTGAAAATAATTATTATAATATTAGTCATAATCAAGTCAGCCCCGGATCTTCAATTTTTTTAGACGGGGCAAAAACTAAATTATGCCGTCCCTACTTATATTTATTTCAACATTTATCATCTTTATAGTTTCAGTTATAAGATGTTTACTAAGACATGATTTTTCTGGATATAATGCATCGGGTGCTGTCCTTTGAGTGTTATTTATTTATCAAGTAAGTCCCCCCACATCGATTATTTATTGAATAATGTATTTGGCGCCCCCTGAACTTGCCACGCGGAGCACGGGCCCGGCTTGGCTATGAATCAATTTCTTCGATTGCACATACATAGTTTTCATTATTTTTTATTAAAATTTATATAAATAATATTGTCATTATCTATTCTTGGATCAACAATAAAAGTTCTTTGCAAAATTCTAGCTTGATTATGATTTATTACATGCATGATGTCACAAATTCACAATAATTAAGTAATAATCTTTTTACTAAAATTTCCCATGTAACGGTGACAAAGCAATAATGCCAAATTTCGGCACACCTTATGTGCAATTTATAGATAGCTAATATGATAGCTCAACGTACAGTTGAAGTGATAAAACGTGCAAAGTACGAGATTATCTATATCAATAATTACAAAAACCAATATAAGGACTGAAGTCTATCGAATTATTTACTTTCGCATCAGAAGCCGGCTTAGTCACACTCAAAATGTACGGAAAGACCTACAAGCATCAGAAAGATGACAACTTCAAGGCGTTCTTGGACAGCCTAGGTATGGAACCTCCATTTTTCTGACTAGTCCAGGGGATGGTATAGATTTTGTTGGGGTGTTATAGATGGGGTTGGTAGGGTAAGCCCTAACTCATGCGGAGGTAGAGTTTACATCTTTTTTAATGATTAAATTATAAAAAAAGAAAACATAGAAACATGCTAATAGTGGCCAATTACATTAATTAAAAAAATTATTACCTTTGTATGGAAAAACTGTCCTAGTGTCTCCTCTTAATAATATGAATGCGAAAATGCGTCTGTCAGTCTGTCTATTACCTCTTCAAGTCTAAGCCGCAGTGAATTTTTTTTTTTGGACGCTTCACACCACGCAGTCAGTCTGGCCTAAGTACCCCAAGGACTTGTGTCACTGGTACCAGACAACGGAAATATATTTAATACTATTATACTATACACATATTTAAGATTTTTATTATATGATACACACATTTAATACACATCCATGAACCAGGAACATTGAAAAACTTGATCCGTCGGCGGGATTCGAACCCGCGCCCCCCGGCTTAAGCTACCAACGCGCTTACCAACTGAGCCATAGAGGTCGTCAATTTTGTTGACATCATCTAGTTTGTATAATAGGGGAAATTGAAAAAGAGCCAGTTGACAGACCCACGTCATTTGGTCGGGATATGTCAATTCTATGTAAGTCGTGATCTAGTTTGATATAAACCGACCAAATTACTTAGATCCACGATCTGTAACTAACTTCTTGACTGTAAATAACATAATTTAAACAGCAGAAAAGTACGCTATATTCGTTAAATACATATTACCATTCACAAAGCACAGTCGCTTCGACTCTACGTCAGTGTGAGTTGAGATTTAGCTAGCTTGATTATGTAGAAAAATTTATTTCCCATTCGCGGACTCCTTAGATTTCGTACGGACAAGAATCTCAATCGATTGTATATACTGTAGTGTAGTAGTAATAAAACTCACATGTAACTTACACTGTTTCCACTATATTTACTGTTATTTATAATTTATAATAATTTTATAAAAAAACAATACACGATAGTTTTATTTACCCAAAATGTTGGGTTAGGTTAGGTTAGTTAGGTTATATATGGGTGTTTACCGGGTAATCATCTCTACTTGTGATGCAAGGACCTTTTGTATAGAAGTTTTTGGTAATTAATCAAAATTCAACCACCCGTAGGTTATGGGGTCGGTACCCGCATACAAAAATTCCCATAATATTATATATTATTTGTTGTTAATTTAAATTTCTATTAGCAAAAGAACAGTTTTATTAATCTGGAATCAATAAAACAAGATTAAATTGATTGTAAATAAAGTGGTCTTAACAGCTTTCCGATAGAGATTTAGATATAAGATAAGGTTCGGTGCTCTAATTCCAAATACGAGTATTTCCTTATCAACAACTTTACAGCAAGTAGGTAGCGGGAATACTCCTTTAAGATTGATAACAAGCCGTAACCACCCAGTAGAAAGCAGAGCTCAAACAGTATCTTTTTAAATTTTAACGTTTGTAAATGTTTTAACTTACAATAAGGGTCTATCCATAAAGTACGTCGCACAAATTTCATGACTTTTAAATCTACGTCAACTGGACAATATGAAATCTATGCATGTTGAAGAAATAATTTACTTGACGGTACACAACACAACCTAATCCATCCAACAGATACATACATATTTGCCGCGGGAGAGCCATGCTTCGGCACGAATGGGCCGGCTCGGCCGGAGTGATACCACGGCCTCACAGAAAACTGGCGCGAAACGGCGTTGTGCTGTGTTTCATTCAGTCAGTGAGTTTACCGGTGGCCTAACTTCCCTAATCCCATATCCCTATTCCCGTTCCCAATTCGCTTATAAAGGCCGGCACCGCACTTGCGACTATTCAAATGTTACGAGTGTCCATGAACGACGGTTGTTACTTTCCATCAGGTAACCCGTCTGCTCTGTTGCCTCCTAAATATCATAAAAAACGGATAAATTGCTTGATGTCTTTCTTTCAGGCATCGGAGAAGACAAAGTGCAGGCTATCCTGAACAGCTGCCCATCACAGACGCTGAACAAGAACGGTGATGACTACGTCTTGGTCACAGTTGACGCACAAAAAACGAAGGAGCTGAAATTCAAAAACGGCGTGGAATTCGACGAGAACGTCGCTGAAAATGTTAACGTAAGTATCTCCAAGTTAATCGTTGCAATATAAACTTCACCTTCATCATCTAGTGCTATCTTCGTGTCGAAGTTCGGCGAAGACGGTTACATACCTTCCAATCTTGGGCTTACTGTTTTAGCTATATTTGGTCCATTCTTTTATGTCATCGATCCATTTCCTTCCTTGTCTACCAAGTGGTCTTTTTCAAGGTCAAGAAAAGTACCCTCTATGATCAACCGTTTAAATACGTATCGGACTTGGGATCCTCTTTGTAAGTGACCGAAAAAGGCGATTTTTCTTTGGATAACGATAGGTATTCGTTGTTTAGCGTTCACAATGGGGAAATTGCGTTATTAAAAAACGATGTAGATTAGTTTTTTGATAACATTGAAAACATCAATGCCTTTAAAGTAGTCAGTTAGAAAGAAAGATCCTAAATTGACTGTAACGTCAAAGTCTATAAGCTGCATACAAAGTTCATACTAAATAACGTTTTGAGAGAAAGGAAACTTTAGCCGCTAATATCTTACTTATTTCTCAACAGAATTCAAAGATTTTTATGTCATTCTATATATCTTTTAGCCCACTATCATAATAATTTGCATTCAATAAATTTTGTCTAGACAAGAAATATGGCGAACGAATTATAAGGCGACCGTACATGTTACGGGACTCTAAATCATCTCCATGTAAAATTTCAGCAAGAATCGTTTCGGTGTCTCGGTTTGGGCAAGTAATAGACAGACACTTGCACATTTATAATTCTAGATTGATATAATATGGATTGATAATATCTTCTTGTTACTGACAAAAACCCACCATTGATGTAATATCCGTCATCAGGAGTCCTCAAGCTCTCTAATTTTAAAGCTTTCTACTTTGGCAATCGCAGGTTTTATTCCCGCGTTGAAAGGGATTTTTCACCAGAGTACCGAATGCGAGTTTCTTTTGTAATTCAACAGTCAACGCGTTTCGCGTTTACTAGGATTTTTATATGGAATTTGTACAAGTGACCGTGGACATCGCTAGGTGGCGCTGTACATATCCCACTTAAGATCGTATTAAACGCAAAACGCGTTCATGGTCGAAAGGGAAAAGCAAAATCGCACTCGGCACTCAGTTATATCGGCCATCATCACCTGATTGACACCACACGAATCTGATTGCTGCGTCCCACTCTACAACAACCGTGAAAGGGCGATATGGAGTAATCTCTGAACAGAGTAATCTCTAAACAGAGTAATCTCTAAACAGAGTAATCTCTTAACAGAGTAGTCTCTAAACAGAGTAATCTCTAAACAGAGTAATCTCTTAACAGAGTAATCTCTAAACAGAGTATTCTCTAAACAGAGCAATCTCTAAACAGTTTCGGCGTAAATCTTCTGGTTAAACGAAAATGCCATGAACGCGACTTTATATTTTCAGGCTAAGACGACCTTCACAATCGACGGAGATGTTGTGAAACAGGTGCAGAAATTCCCTGATGGCAGATCACTCTTCGTTGAGCGCAAATACACCGACAACGCCTTAGTTGTGGTAAGTTGACATCAGCTTGTAGCCAGTGGCGGAGGCCGTTACTTCAAAAAAGGAAAGCCAGCCAATAGACATTACAGGCTATGTGTTAAATAGGCAGGTACCTACTAGGGTTTTAAATGACTAATGCAGCTAAGTGCTAACATCCGGGGAACCTAGCCTAGACCTCTAAACGTTTTCGCTTCTTTGTAGAATCGTCAAAAGTGTATAGAAAGGACATAAGGTGTTACGAACGCTTATGACATTTCTATACTTTTTTCTTGGCGATTCTACAAAGAAGCCAAAACTTTTTGGTCTGACTAAGCCCCCAGGTGTAACAAAATTAAGTGTTAAAACTTTAGAGTGTGATTGTGTCACTTAAATAGACTAAAAACGAAAACTTTTTCAAATTTTTACGTGCAAACTCATGTCGCTGGTGCGCTTGCTAATGCAAATCACAAAATTATTTTTTCGTTTTAATCGCAGTTATTATTTCTACAGTTAACTCCATTCACACACACACCCTAAAATACACATTATCACTTGCGTTTGTTACATCATTTATAATAGCACTTCCTATTGGTATTTGCTATATGGCTCCACTATCCAATGTGGGTTATTTAAACCACCCTTTTAACCCATAGCCTTTATTGCAACTCGATTTGTTAGAATATGTCTTTTCCTTCGCGCACGGCCTAACGCCCACTTTAGACGGGCGCGTGTTCTGCTGTAGAAAACTAGAAACCACTTAAGCTGCATCCCCGCGGGTAGAAAACGCGCATCTCTGAACGCGGCCTGCTCTCTTAGAAGCTTTACAACGATTACTATATTTGTTACTACCATCATGGACCAATTATAATAATAAATATTCTATGGTATAATTCCTCTATGCTACCATAGACCAATATGTTACTACATAGATTGCACAGGTGTATTTGCGTACTAGTATAAATATTTACAATAAGTTTTAAACAAAAAATAAACCGACATCCCCAGCAACATTCTTAAGTGTGTAAATTCATATCCCTTGATCGATTTTGCATGAATCCACTGTTTATCTATATTATAAACACATAGAGGTCCGTGCATCCCATTTATCAGATCACTACTTTCGATAACATGGTATCAAATTCTGATGAAATCCTTTAAAACAATAATTACATTTTAATTAAAAAACAGATGGCGAAATTATATTCTAAACTACTAAAAGACCATGGGATTGGGAAGTACCAATTTTACGTTTAAAATGTTACGGTCTGCAGCATCATTACAGTAAATATGATTATATTTATTGAAATTGATGAAATGGCAATTGCTTTGAGTTGTCTATTCGTTTAACATCTTATAAAACCGAAATCGCCGAATCACTATCGATAAGGATAGATAGTGATTCGGCAGTTCTGTACAGCACCTTCGGAACCAGGGTATACATTTGTCCAAAATATGAAGTTTTGGTTGCATATACCTAGAATCCTTCAGAAAAAAAATGAAAATATATTATGTGTCCATACCAATTTTAAAGAGTCCCTTCTATTTCTCTTGGATCTTATTATTAGATCACCACTTTTATGACCAAACTCAAGCTATACCCTATAAAACAACAAAAACATTTTTAAAATCGGTCCACAAACGGCAGAGAAATCGGCGAAAAAACATATAAAGAACTTACAGTCGAATTGAGAAACCTCCACCTTTTTTAGAAGTCGGTTAAAAATTTTGCGGAATCGGTAGTTACTGATACTTTAATTATATTTTTGTTTTTATTACAGACCCTCAAGAACAGCTTCTGGGACGGAACCGCTCACCGGCACTATGTAGCTGCTTAATTTTAATTTAATTTATTATTACATTTTTTAAATAAAAGCTTAAGTACATACGAAAGTTTTTTTTTATAAGTCTAGAAAAATTCCATACAGTTGGCAATTACTTATAGACATAACTAGCTGACCCGGCGAACTTTGTTCCGCCTTAATGGCAATAAATAAGCAGATTGTGTTTTTTTATTGGAAAAT
>JAOTAV010058367.1:0-15123 GCA_026546445.1 Cyclargus thomasi
GGCTTCGGCCTGACCGAGTATAACACCTCTCTCGGTCGGAAGATCTTCCTTTGGCCACCACGTTCATTCCCACAATATCTTGGGCTTGTTTGCCCACTTCTTGATAAATGCCATATAAACGTATAAATAAGTTTGGGACATGCTATTCACAACTTATCTGATATACCAAGTATGGAGAATCTGACAAATAACTTATGGATAACATATCAGAGATTGATCAGGAAGTGGTGAAACAGGTCCTTAAACTTCAAGCTTTGTCCAATTTATAATGTCAGCGATCTTTGCAAGCCTTAAGGAAATCATGAGTTTTGGGAGTATATTCAAAATGCAACATTATAATGTTTAATATGTGAATATAATAGAATTATTTTAAGTAGTTATAACTACTTAAAATAATTCTATGAAAGAAAAAAAACGTACCAACAATACAAAAACAAAACATTAGTAGGTACCTACCAATGTTTTGTTAAAAAAGAAATATCTATGTGTAATAAAAAAAAAACAAAAATCAAATATATAATAAAGTTTAATAAAAAAATATTCTTTAAAATCTCCTCGTACTATTCTTTTCTTCATTCTTCTTCCTGTGCCCTGCAGTCGCCAGCACGTTTGGGATTTCCAAGGGCATTGCATGCTTGAAGGCACATGCCACTAAGAAACCCCAATAATACAGCGATGGATGCTCCTCAGAAACTCACTAATCATAACCATTAGTAATTTTGTACTTTAAACGCTACTGTGATAATAGTTTTAGAAGTTACAGATAGTTTAAAAAGTTTTAACGTTGCTGCGTCAGCGAACGATGGAGAAAAAATTTAACAACTCATTTATGGTAAGTAGAAACTATAGACGAACCTTCTTAGGTTAGAATAATGATAAGAATGCCTTTTGTTAAGAGTGAAAGAAACAGGTGGCTTAGCCAAGACCGAAAATTTTCGCTTCTTTGTAGATTCGCCAAACAAAATGTATGGAAGTGACATAAGCGTTTAGCTCTTGACTAACCCCTTGGTAAGGATCGTATACGCAAGTACCAAAGTTTTTTATAATCTCGTTAAAACCCTGCCAGAAAACAACAAAAAAACTTAAATAATAAGTAATTACTTATGTAGTTACATATACATATACGTGTCTCAGTTAAATTTAAATATGGTCTGGCTACTATAAGTGGAAACTAGCATTTATTTTTACTAGCAACATTATTCCGACTTCTGTTTTCGTTTAAAATTGCACTACAATTGGATTTAATGATTTTTCTACTCAATCATGAGTTTTATAATCTTTTGTGTTTAGGTTTTTATGTAAGACATGACATGTTATTTATCTAATTATGTCATATTGTTATAAAAGATGTATGACAATACCATAAAAAGATATGAGAAACGGGATTTTGTCCCTCCATCGGCAATTCAGAGCCTTTTTTTGATTATAACGAATAAATTATATTTCGAATTATACACATTGTATTTAATTTTTTACAAACAACTTTTTGTCCTATGTAAATCTTAATAAGAAAAACACTTTAGTTTTTACAAAAACTCATATTTAAATACTCGTGTTTAGGTCCCACGATCTAACTAATGATGAAAACCTTTTTCGCCACTACAATTGAAGACATAAGTGGAAGAAGTTAATAACTAACATTTTATAACCTTCTAGTAAATACTCATCTTTTTCCCATAACATCTTTATAAATATATATAACATATAGCTATTTATTAAATACACATTATTCAAATTTCAAAATATTTTTCCGGTCCTAAATCGTCCGTTTACGCGAAAATCCGGCAGTTTTTAAAATGTTATCCGCTTCCACTTCCACTTGTGTCTTAACTTGTGTGACACCATCTGCAGATTTTTTTAATTTGGAAGGTTTTTTCTAGGTCCAACATATAGTAGCTAGGCTATACACACGAAAATAATCAGCCATGCGCCGGTTTTTATGTGGCTTGCGGTTGCGTCACCCATTTTGACAGTTGCTCGATCCCCTCCAATACCCATGTAGTATGTACCTACTGATTAGTAATTAACTAATTAGAACACGTTAGAATATTGTACCTACATCCTGTACTGTCTGAACTTACGGCCGACAATTTAAGAAGTTATGACTAATCAGAGACCATTACAGACTAATTATTTGTACAGAGACTACACCACATAACTCTTGCCGCGCTCTGTAGCTTGTCACTGTGGGATATTAATTGTACAATAACTGTCGATGTAGCTCAAACGCTAATTTAGCTTTGAAGTCGCCGCTACAGACCATTGTTCAGATACGAACACAGACTCATGCTTTTATTGTTATGTACTCGTATACTCTATGTAGCATGCTCTATGACATAGAACAATTTCTAAACTTTAAACATAGTGGGTCACTATAAATCATTGATCTTATTCTTATCAGGTATCGTAGAAGAATTAGAATATGGAAAATTATTTAAACTAAAAAAAAACCTGGACTTTATGTAGGTATAGCAAAAAAATAAAACTTCATTTATGAAATACAAGACATATTGATAAACAATTGAAAGTACTTTGCGAATGGGCGTCGAAACTTTACGCATTGAAAGTTACTACTTTTTAAGACTATCGTACTGTTACAATTCAATAGCTCATTCTATTATTCTGACTAATTAATTTGATTATGTTACGAATTACAATCCAACTGGCTAAAAATTCAATAGGCTAAGCTAAAGTAAACCTCAAATAGAGCTTCGTTGGTCTTCCTTTTGATTCTGTAGTGCTTTACCGCCGTGGCTTGGGACTTAGCAGGCCAGTAAGAAAGAACAACACCAACTGGGCCACCAAGACCCGTGCCACAACGGAATTGCAAACGGCAAATATGAGTAGTTGCTCCAACAATCTGAAAAAAGAACAGAGTTAATTAACTTCTATGGTCTGACTTGGGACGTGGAAAGCTAAATGTATTGAGAAGGCCTAAAAGGTCCTAACAGCAATATTGCAAAGGAATTGCTCTGCAATTTTTGTTTTGATAAAATAGTTACTTTAAATTGATATACAAAATTAATTTTAATTGATTGTGAAATTATTGTTATATAACAAACTTAATTGCTCTTAGCAATGTTGCAAAGTGGCTTTTTTAGACCCGCAGTTATTTATAGGGGCAAAATGGCGTACTGATTTTTTTAAAATTATTGATTTTTTCATAAATGAAGGCTTTAGAGCAGGGAGTAAGTTTATAAAATTAGAATTCTGACACTTTGGTCCATGGTCAATAGCCGTTGGAAAGTCGAAATGAAGGGATTACGCCCGGCCGCACATTAGGTATAAGAATTTCTGATCAGAAAAATTTGGATGCCTGATAGATATCGTACAAAAAACTTTTAAAAAATTTCGGATAGTGTGGGGAGTCCACAACAAAACATATGAACAGAATGCGTTCCGCGCGAGATGTAGGTACGATTTTTTTTATTCATATATTGTACGGCCGGTACGGTTAAGAGAAATGTCGAAAACCAATAATGATCAAAATGAAAATGAACATTATGGAAGTCACTATCACCAATATACATCGAATAAAATCTCCAAAACGACAATCTGATGTTTATGCGAAGCGGGCGGAGTAAACTAGATACTAGTGATGCGGACACCGCTCGATTAGATATCGCTATCGAGTCGATATCGAGTATCGATAACATGGCGTTCGGCAATAAAATCGACGTGGACAGTGGATTTACGAAGTCCAGTGCCATTAGCGCTCGTCAACGCGAGTTATTGCCCAGACACGTTTGCATGTAAAACTGCATAATCATATATTACACGTACGACATTTATAAAAACGTAAATTTAGGGTAAGCAGCAATTAGAATGTAGATGTTAATTAAAAACGGTGCTTCGACGGAGCCTTGTAGGACTCTAATGTTTGTTCAGTCAAATTTTATTTGTTTTGTATTATAATATATATTAAATTCTCAATAAACATCTGTAAGTAGACGTGAAAATTGAATTATATATAATATATACCTTGTGCAACTGCAAATTTTAGTTGACTTGCTTTATCCTGTGTGTTTCGTTATGAATGCAATACAGCATTCGAACATGACATAATGCGTCTGCAGTATCAATACGCACCCGGCGGCCAATTCGATGCATTCGAATAATAGAATATAACTCTAATATCAATAACGTCCGTCTCTATTTTACCTTTAGGTTCTACAAAATTGATTCTTACGTGGTCCTTATAAAAGTTACGGTAGTAACTATAACGTGACTCTATTCGTAATATAGTGATGGCCGCGAGCTACTCGATATATCGACTAGAATCGATATTGTAAAGCTAATTTCAATTACGATTGGTAATTCGTTATTGGAATTGGAATTTGACCTTTCGTAATGTTATAAATTAAGATTAAGTCAACAAAGAAATGTCAGGCCTAGGTGTAAAGGTTCAGTGGTCTATTTAAGCGGTATTTGGTATATTGATATAATCTACTAGACCTTAAACGTGTAGAAAGCTGAAAATGTATACTTATAGGTGTTTTTTTCTGAACTGAGCTTAGCTCTTTCTTAGGTTATTCTGCTTTGGCTTATTATAAAACTATTTTTTCATTCCTCCAAAGGATATACTCTCTGGATTCTGAAGACGTCGTAAGTCGTGTTCGGTAGCGTTTTTGACGCATGCGCAGTTAAATTTTATATTGCGCAGACTACAATTTTTTGTTACGTTGTCATGGCAACGCATGCGTATAAGAGATTTTGTGCGTGCATGCACCGATACAAAAACGCTACCGAACACGGCCGTAGTCTCCGCGTTCATTTTTTTATCTAGCAACATAAAATATTTGAGTAAAATATTTTAATAATATGTAATTTAATTTATCGTTTATATTTGAAATTTTGTATTGTGTATATTTGAAAGTTTTTTTGTGAATAATACATAACTTTTAATTATCATGTAATTGAAAAGATGAACAAAATTTCCTTCTGGCCAACTTAACTATCAAGCTTATTTTAAAAATCCACGAAGCTATTTCTTTGGAAATTGCACCTCGATATTAGCAGCTGGCCAGGTCAGACCGGGTCGGGCCTGGGGCACCACCGATAGTCCGAAGCCCCTGGGGCGAAGCACCTACGATCGAGCACGCACTATAATTACGCGTTTGTATCATCTTCGATACGGGAAGCGCTTTCTTATGGTTATAAACTACATGTTGCCCGCAACTTTTGTTCAACCGTACATTTTTGGTTTATTTTTATTATTATTTTAATTAATAGCGTTTTCGCTAGCTAGTTAGCGCAGCTTTTTAAGGGCTCGCAAGACTTCTGAACTGTGACAGATTTTTGTTTAATAAAATTTTACGGCTCTGGATATATCAGTTCGTTTAGTTTATCTTTACAGTTGCAGTTTAAACTCATAGATGGCGTTATTATTCCTATCTATAATATTATTATTATTTTATTTATAAACACGAAACCACAAAAATGTTCAAGCAGATTGATGTAGAGGTTTCGCCCGCTTAATAAAATTCAGCTCATAATTACTCATATCTTTGACAATAATCCCGTTCTAAATATTCAACTCAAAAGCAAACGATCAACTTAATAACTGAAAACCTTCTTTTTACACGTGACAAATACTTTTTAAGAAACGCGTCAAAATTGCTTCAGCCAAACGCGTGACAAAGGCAACAAACGTGCCTAAATAAACATAGGTATAGATCAGACCCAGAACCTCCTTTCGATTCGGTTAAAAATCTCAATCCGCGTCTAGTGTTTATAATCTAGGAGTATCCGCCTGCTAACGGCTAATCTGGAGATGCGCTTCCATTCTAGATTCTAGACCATTAGGGAATTGCCGGGTATAAATAATGCATAACTAATGATAAGGCTGGTTAGAATTCACAGCACCATTGTGTTGTAATGGCGCATTCAAAGCTCTCGTTTCAGGAAAACGATTAATGAATAATTTGTTAATTCTTTGTAGATAGTAAGTGTCACATCAGCAATTCTGTAATAATTTAATTATTGTTGTTATTATTTAATTTTTTTATGTAGGTACTTGCTTGATTTGTAATTTTGCGGGGGCCTTGCTTTGGCACGAATGGGCCGTCTCGACTGGTGAAGTGCCCACGGCCTCACAATAAAAGTCGTGTTATCGCCTTGTGTTGTGTTTTATCCAGTGAGTTCACCCATCGACTCCTCTTCACCTCTCTCTTTCTAGGGATGAGGTGTAGAGGAGGCCAGCAATGCACTTGCAACGCTTCTGATGTTATAAATAGAGATTGCAATATTGCACTGCGTAATCCCGCAGTTATGTGTCCCGGGTATGATAATCACAATCGTACGAGTAATAAGTCTAAAAACGCTATCATTTGTTAAAAAGTCCCAAAGTAAGTATCCTTGTATTTAAATTCCGATTGTTTTGACGTCACAAGAGACCTACACCCTAGTCATCACTCATTAGTCATAGAATTGTCGTTATCACACACGGAACTGCGGGATTGCGGTCCCTAGGTACAAGAGCCCATGGGCGACAATAGTTCGATCCATCAGGCGAACCGTCTGCTTGCTTGTTAGGAACACGAAAGCGACACGACAAAACTTGACACTTCTCTTCCATAGTACTGACATACCTTGTAAATGTCAGTTCTATAGAAATAAAGTGTCGGCTACTGATAAAGTTTCTGTTAGCATTTAGGCTATCCATTCCATAGTACTGACGTACCTTGTAAATGCGAGTTCTATAGAAATAAAGTGTCGGCTATTGATAAAGTTTCTGTTAGCATTTAGGCTATCCCCAACTTTTTTGATTTATTCTCTATACACAATCGGTCATATAAATTTATTTGTATCTGCCAAAAGAAAAGTCTGCTATCTGTTAGCGGTAAAACAAACCCTTAATGAAATTAAATTTGTTGCCATGAAGAAAAAAGGAACAAAATTCAAATTCGGAATCTCCGTTGCACTTCCGCGGTCGTGACTCCGACTTCGTCCGGCTTTGTCTCCGTGTGACAGAGACATAAATCTCGGATTGACAGCCGCCAGATTAAGGCCGGCCTTACACGCGCACAGCGTTGTAATCTTAGCCAGTCTGACAGCCCGTGCTTTATGACGTCATAACGTTAAACCGCTCTAATTGTTGATTACAATGATGAATGTAGATCAGGTTTAATCGAGTTCGATTGATTTACATTATTCTGGTTTGGACTTGACGCTGTTGAATGTATAGAAGAGAATATAGCCGGCAAGGTGAGAGTGCTATTTTTGGACCAACTCGAGCGTTGTGGAAACCTATTACGTTGCTTTTTTGGATAAGCTAAAATGGACCACCACCACATAAATGCTTTAAGGTCTTCTTAAAGCATTTAGTTGAATGTGACATAAAATATCTGGGAAACCTTGAAATCATCAGTGCTTTATATAGAAGTGTTCTTTGGCGTATTTTTACCACCACCTATCTTAATCTGATAAATTTGATCACGTTTAGATACTTAAAAATATTTTTTTTTCGAAAAGACTGTCATAGAAATCTGTTTTAAGTAAAGCCTACACCTTAATCTATAGCCTATCTTAATCTGTGCGCTGCAGTAAATCAAAAAATCCCTCTTTGGCTCCCCAACTAATATGATTTATTGGAAGAACCTGCGTAATTTAGTAGAATTTTCAGAAATCCAACTTTTACCAGCCAAATCTTAACTAATATTTATTCGACATAATTCATAACCCGACAAAATTATGTACGTACGTTTTCTTACAGCCTACCTATATATGAATCAATTCCAATAATCGATTTATAATTGATTTTTTTATAACATTACTTTATAACCTTACTGAATATTCAAACGAACAACCTACTTACTATAATAATTATAATCACTAATTGTCACTCGCTGAAATGAAAACAAAACCCTAATTTACATACTACTGTAAATATTAATGGCAACACTGCAATAAAATCAGCCAACAATTTCTACGTGCAATTTCTAAACGAAACAATCGAAGATTAAACTCGATAGTAAAATTATAATAGAGATATAAATCAATCGTCGCACAGATGAAGTAATTATAAGTGGTAAGTATCTAGTTAATTATTTGAACAGAGGCGTCGAAACAATATCGACTTATGAATATTCCGCCGACATTATCGCGTATAACGTAATCTGTACCTTGTTAAGGACGGGCCTAGTTAGGGACGGACCTAGTTAAGGACGGGCCTAGTTAGGGACGTTGTCGCGGACAAATGCGGCTGATTGTGTGTGGGCGCCCTTAGCTCTGTTAACACATTTCATAAACGAAGCCACGCGCGGCAATCAAATACTCCTTAATTTCCTTGTACAGGACGGACAGCAAAAGACTTTAGATTATTTTAGTGAAAAAAAAAATAAACCAAACCAAAAGTTTGTGATTCCACAATCAACGCTGTAGGTATGTTTTATATACACATGTGTGTAACCGAATTTAATGATTATTTTGCTTTGTAGTAGTTGTTCTTTTCTTGATTGCAGTGGCGTAGCGTGGGTAACAGTCGCCCCTAGGATAAGTTTGCCGCCCCCTTTATTAAAATTTTCAAATTTAATTGCACAATTTTTTACTAATATTAAGTGTTATTTTTATTCACGCGGTTATTATTCGCATGTTTTTTCATATAGTTTTTTGAGTTTTAATTCTGCCAGATCAAATCATATAAAATTGTTATGTTACATTACAGATAAGTAGTGGAAATATATTCTGTGTTTTGTTGTAGCATATTTTGTGCTTGGCTAGTTTTGTTAGATATATCAAATAGTCAAATATTTAGAATATTTTACTATTTCCTGTAAAATTTTGACGTACCCTAAAAAGTGCCACTTTGTTCAATTTGAAGAGGACAGACAGACACACTAGTACACTCCTGCTACTTCCTTTTTTTTTAAATTATATTTAGGAAAGCTACTACCGTCGCCCATGGACACTCGTAACATGCAAAGTGTCGGCCTTTTTGTGAGGGAATAGGGAATGGGAATAGGTTGTAGGGAAAAAGAATTAGAGAAATTGGGCCATCGGTAAGCTCACTCACTGGACGAAACACAGCACAACGCCATTTCACACCAGTTTTCTGTGAGGCCGTGGTATAGCTACGGTCGAGCCGGCCCAATCGTGTCGAAGCATGGCAAGCACTCTTACTTATTGTATTTGGTTTGCTGTCGGTAGTTTTATAAACGCGCGGCAGTCGGCACGCGGCGCGGCGCGACCGGCCGGGGGAGAGACACGTATTTAGTTAGCTGGTGAAACTGTGTCAAGCTGAGGTGAGGCAGATCTCATATAACAATGGTATGATCGGGTAATCATACCATTGTATATGTACACAGGTAAATCAACTTTACAGTCGCCTAAAAATCTTAACGTTCAGAAAAGCTCCAATTTAGGCGACAAGTACACGTTACCTTAGATTTGTGTCCTAAAACTGACTGACCATCCAGAAAGTAGGTCACACTAATTTCATGATTTTGACACCTCTCCCCCCCCCAGATAATCACATATTTTTAGTTCCCCAACATGGCCGGCATGCATAAGCGCATTTTCCGTCCCTAAAAAAAGTGCCCGTGCGATATTAGCGCTACTATTTGATATAGCCTGACCATAACCCTCCCCGGGATACCATGGTTACCGGCCTCGCTATTCTGTCACTCTGTCAGTTGGCCTTCAATTCATCCTCCCCAACGTTCATCGGGCGCGATACAGAGGTCGTGTTCAAGCTACAGTGAGTGAGTAACATAAAAAAAGGGACTCATACCTAAATGTAAACTTTAATCTGTCCCATTCACCCAAAGCGTCAAATTCTAATTTAAAAAAATTAGAAGAAGATCGACGAAACCTAAATTACAGTCAGCTACCACCGCTCCCAGATACAGTGGACGTACGTGCTTCAGGCCGCGGTATAATTAACAAATGTCGGTGTATCTAATCGGGTAAGTGGAAGCTAATGCCGCGTACGCCGCCCTATCTTACCCTAATGGTCGGGTCTGCGCAAAAGACTACTGAAACTACGGACTTACAATTGGACGTAGTTTAGCAGATATGACTCCACCTCCATACTGACAGCGTGGGGGCTGAGTCCTTTATGCTTAAGTAGGCCCAATTTTTTTGGTACGACTGACAAGCTACAGGACCAAAGCGTCGCTCCAGTGGACTAGCGTAAAATTTCGACTTGTCTCGTAGCTGTCAAGAGTAAAATGTCAAATTTAGGCATCGGTGGTGTGCCAGTGTGTGCGTTAAGCTGAAAACAAACTGATCGGACGCGACTGACAGTCCATACAAAAACGTCCGCGGCTGACGTAAGACGCGACTGACAGTCCATACAAAAACATCCGCGGCTGACGTAAGACGCGGCTGACAGCCCATACAAAACGTCCGCGACTTACGCCTTATAGTTTGCATACTTGAATGTACAATTATTATCTTGATCGCGGCTGTCGGTCGCGTCCGTAAGTCGCGTCCGATCAGTATATTTTTTGTTTTAATAGGTCATTTTACGACCCAAAATAGGCATCAGTTATAGTGCTTCACGCGCTTATAAGAGAGCGCTCTGTTTTGCTTTTTTTAACGTCCTAACATGTGACGCCAATCTTAAAGAATACTTACTTACTTCTACTTAATATTCGTCTCTAACAGAATACATAATCAATTCTAAATACTCCCGTACAAACCCTTACAATCATTTACATGGTTTCCGTATGAAATATCTGAATTCGTAATTTTATTTATTCAAAGTTTATTAAAATATTCGTTTATGAAATATTAATTTATTCGTTTTACTTAAGTCTATGCATTTCGTGGTCGGTGCGCACGCGCAGCGTATCGGCCGATATCTCTATCTCCCTCTAGTTCGGATGCGATTGCGACTAATATACAGCACAATATATCGGGAGCTATTTAATACAATCTAAACTACATTCTGATACGGGGGACCGTGTTATCTATGTTGTGGTACAAAAATGCATAAGATAAATCATGTGCCTATAAATTGCTTAATTTCCTTATAAGTTTACTGTTTAGAGTTTACCGCTAGAGGCCGAGAGAGAATTAGGTCCTTTTTACATGCTGGTCGCCGCACGATCACCGTGTCAAGCGACGACAGTATGCATGTGAAAAGGGTCTAAGTGTCTGTAATAATAGTGGCGGCGTAACTGTCATACCATAATGGGCCTGTGACAAACTGACGAGGCCCGTGTCGGTTTCGGTGACGATTTCATTGAAACCACTCAGAAGTAATTTTATAGTGCCCAAATATTACGTGTGCAAACAAAGCAAGAAGCACTTTTTAGTAACTAATATTAGGTAAAGTTCTGTTTGTGTCTAGTACCATGAAGTAATTTAATTCCTAGCCACGGATGCCCCTACGTGATTTGGTCGGAATATTGTAGCGATATGTCAATAGAATGTATTTCGTGATCTGTCTTCTGGGTTTGATATAGCGAGACCGATTTACTAAGCTCCCCAATCCGGCTATGAATCATCTACCCTGATGGTGTCCGACTATCGTCGCGCCTTCTGTTACGGTCGCATCGGTCCAGTTTCCAAAGAGCAGTTTGTCTAATTAAATATTAAGTAAATACTTAATTGCATAGCGAGCTGGCTTATTGCCGGGCGGTTAGATGGAATAGCTGCGTAATAGCCGTTATGTTCCTGTCAGATTTGAATAAGGAACGCTCTGACGTGGGGTGGGGAGGCGGGGAGGGAGGGAGAGGGGGGTGAAGTAATGGCGGATCAGTAATGATTGTGGTTAGTGCGATTACCTTATGCCCCGAGGCGGTTGATCGCGATTGTACAGGTGGACGGACGCAAGGGACAAGCGGTAGCTTTTATCATTGGCTATATATAACATGCCATTGAACTGCATAAAAATTTCGAAATAAATAAAAATATGATTTCTACAAAGTTACGGCGATTCAACTGTAACTGAAGTATCGAGCGTTCGGGAATCACGTGAATATAAAGAATTTTAAGGAACATGATGATTTCTGAGAACAAAATTAGCTTACTCTTAGTTAGTACTCAAGATCAAGTCAATTTGTTGCGTCATTAGGGCATGAAGGAAAGTCAAACAAAAAAACAGGCTTTATCATATTTTATAATAATAAAAAGTACCGAGTTCGAGTTTTTTTTAATATTCGACAGTGAACGCGATTCGCGTTTACTAGGATTTTTATATGGGATTTGTACATGTGACCGTGAGCATCGCTAGATGGCGCTGTACAAATCCCGTATAAAATCCTATGTAAACTTTTTAAAAGCCAAACTTTTTACGCTGACACGTAGGATGATTTTCGAAACCGCAAGACAAGCATTGAAACCGTAAAGCTTCGTGCACATTGTGACAACCCATCGTGCATTCTAGTGAGTGCGCGATGGGTGTATTGTGTTCACACAATGTGCTCACGAATTTTCAGACACATCGCCGCTAACGGTGTTGTAAATAGTTTTGCTAACACGACCTTCTTTCATATCGGCACAAATATATATTTAATTTCAATTCAGTTTTATCATCATTATATTTATATTTTCATCTCTCCGCCTCAGCCTTTGCCCTGCGCCGTGTAATAAGAAGCCAGAAGCGTCAATATCGAGTACCGAACAAATTTAGTGCAAATAAATTTTTGCCGGCGACCGGAGCCCGTGGTTTATTACGTGCTCTGTCCACTATTAGTTTTACGGTTAAACGTAAAGATTGCAACGTAATTTTAAATGCTACGTCGGTTGCTTGATGGGAAAATTAGTCTCTTTTGAAGATCGTCGACGGTGGTGGTCTGCTTTGATCATCTATACTAATGATAATGAATAAGTGTGTTCGTTTGTTTCTTCGCGCCCTAACGTAGAAATCAATCGACTGGACTTTCAGCCCGAAATTCAAAAAATGTTTTTTTATTCAGAAAATAAAAAAAAGTCTGATAGTCGTATGTAGGGTGCTTACCGAGCTGGTAACAAACCCGTCGAGAAGAACCGGCCTAAACTTAGTTGAAAGGAGAGTAACATAGGCTACGTTTCTTGGAAAGACGTAATGTTCAGTAAACGTATTTACATTTTCACATGATTTTCAAATTCTACGTGAGCGAAGCTACGAGCAAAAGCTAGTCAGGCATGATTGCCGGCGACGCACTTGCAACTTTTCTGATTTTCTACATCATTATTTTGCAGCAATTGCAGCGTTAGTCTATCAGGTGACACGCTTGCTCGTTCGAATACCCCAGGATTTCATGTGTACATATGTTGGTCTATTTGAGGACCATCGTAATAATGACGTAACATTACCGGTTAAGCGGAGTTATAAAGTATAAACGTCGTTAAACGCTCCCATCTATGTCGGCCTCATGATAACGCGTGCTTATAATTAAAATAATGTTAAGCTATAAACGGGTAAGGGTGTGTTTTAAGCCTTTATCTTTGAAATTTTTTAACACGACAGCGCCAGGAGGGTTATGTTTTCGAGAGTATGTATGTATGTATAATTGTTTGGCAAGCAGCCTAAGCTGCTTCACGGATTTTGGCTTGAGAGGTGTCGTTAGATTCATATTCCCTGTGAGAGTGACATATATTTACAGTGACTAGATATATCAAAATATAAGAAAAAATGGCGGATTTTTGGCGCCAAATAAGAATATTACATTGCTGCTGCATCCGGGTTTTCTGTTTTGGACATTTAGCTTGTTTATTCTTGTTAGCGGACATATTCACGATCTAACTTTTTTTTCTTTTTTTTTCAATTCGACTCTGATTCGGAGATGGATACTCTACATGCGATCAGTCCACGCTTAGCGCGAAGGACTCTTTATATCGCGTGATCTCCGAATTCGAGCCAAGTGCATTTTGACTCAGATTTGGAAATTTCATTGAATCAGGGTCCATACTGATATTATAAATGCGAAAGTGTGTCTCACCTCTTCACGCGCAAACAGCTGAACCGATTGTCCTGAAATTTGGATAGACATACTCGTACTTTGAGCGCCGAGGAAGAACATCGCATATTTTTTATCCCGGAAAAACGTACGGTTCCCACGCAATAAACGAATTTTGGCGCAACTGAGTTACGGGTACCATACCTAACTTATGAAACGCGATCAAATTAAAAAATACTTGATGTCCACCAGCACGCTCAGCACAGCGACCTAGATAGTGTTTCTTCCTACTGAAAGATAGACAAAGTGACAGATGAATGAGGAAATCTGTCAGTTTATTCCAAGGTTTATTTCAACTATCTGTCAGTTTGTCTATTCGGTCGCTATGCGGAATAGTAGATATACTAAAGTATAGACAAACTGACAGATAGTTTGGACAAACTGACAGATAGTTGGGACAAACTTACAGATAGTTCGGATAAACTGACAGATTTCCTTTGTGCATCCGTCAGTCGTCACTTTTGCCTATTTTGCTATAGAAAAAAAACTTTTTCGGTCCTTGGGCCTGCTGGTCTAAAATCCACTTGATTTTAGTCTTTCGCCGACATGCCCAATGATGGTAGCGCTTTTGAGAAATGCGTAGCATCAAGTGGTTAACGCGACATTCAAGTCACAGAAAAACAAAAAGTGTTCGATTTTCGTTAAAAGCAAAAGTTCACAAAGAATTTCGTTGAATCCGTGTCCTTTGGCCAGATAAGAAAGTTTTTGTCCAGGTGTGAGGACGTTTACGCTTTCTCGCCTATAACGCGCTTACCGAGGTGAAAAAAAAGTGTGTATCAGAATTCAATCAAGATACCATCGAAAATATAGATTTTTATCGTAATTAATTAGGGTACGTTCACCCTGGATATGTGTAAGGGTAAGAAAGCAAAGTGATAAACCTTAATGTGTATGAGTCCCCTATACACTGCTTAGGTACTGTAAAGGTATTCGAAAATACCTAAAATAAAATGTGACAATGGTAAAACGTTAAATAAAAATCAGAGAGTATGTACTCGTATGTTATCATTTGTCAATACTTATTATATTTTGCCATATTAAGTATAATAAATTAAATTGTAAACTAAACTAAACATTACAAAATAAAATATACAAACTTAAAATAAAAGTATAAAACAGGAAAAAGAAAACCTTTTCCAAATCGTCCCCAACTGGTAAAGTACCAAGCAAACTAATAGCATTGCCCCGTTGGATGGCAATTGCTATCCGTTGTGCCAGGTAGCTCCCGGCTCTG
>JAOTAV010058378.1:0-15123 GCA_026546445.1 Cyclargus thomasi
AATGCACATGCAACCCTGATGTTGCGAGTGTCTATGGGCGACGGTAGTTGCTTTCCATCAGGTAACCCGTTTGCTCGTTTGTCCCCTTATTTTTATAACTTTGTAGGTATCTCTTGCTGAAAAAAAAAACGTCAAAAGCAATCAATTCGTACAATCTGTGGTGTCCAGAATTTATCTACCGTATAATTGGTCTAATGGAACTGAATCCCTTTGTATAATTATTCCTACCGCAACCACAGCACACTTCACTAACTCCAGTTTACATCAACCATTGATTGATTCAAACTTGGTGTATTTTTTGAGGAAATATAACAGGCAATATTTTATTGTGTATGGAAATCAGATGCATACAAAATGAGGATTAAAAACATACATACAAAACAGTTTTGTTTTGTTCATTTGAGGGTCTGTTTCACCACCTTCTTATGAAAAGCGCTCAGGCTATCTACTATGTGTCGCCAGGATCGGCAGGTATTCAACAATATAAACCCTTTGGTATCTATAAACTGAATTCATAAATGAGCAAGTTAAGTAATAAAATTACATGTAAAATTAAATGATGTCAAATTGAAGTCTGTAATTGAACTACAAGACTTTCATTTAGTGTAATATAATAATAATATTTTCCCCTTTCACCACATCAGTTTGGCCCTAGGCTAAGTACGCGAGGGACTTGTGTTACAAATACCAGACAACGGAAATATATTTAATACTTTTATACTATACACATATTTAAGATTTATATTATATGATACACATATTTAATACACGTCCATGACCCAGGTATATTAAAAAATTTTTGTTCCGTCGGCGGGATTCGAACCCGCGACCCCCGGCGGGAGCTAAGAAAGAGCTGAACCACTGCACCACAGGCAGACAGTTCGTCGACCTCTGTGGCGCATGGTGGTGGAATTAATGAAAATTCCTTTAATGAACCCAGGTAATTTTAATGTTATTTCAGCAGAACCTGCTTCTAAATTAGCAAAACTTTTGTATTCCTTTTTTTAAGAACATAATTTTAAGTTGATTCATTTGAATAATAGAAACATGGGATTAACATAGCTACTGCTATATCAATACAATCCCGTCTGCTAAAATCCCTAAATTAAATGAGAATTAAAAAAAAAGGTATTGACAATCGCTTTATGTAACTGTAAATTTAATAATTACGAAGTCTTAACAATATCTCGATGGTCTAAGTCTAAGATATTCGATATCCGACACACAGTGGAGCATCGGTTCCACGTGATTGGACACCATGTAAATTATGCAACGCCATACTGTCACAGTTAAATAATATACAGTAACTAACTCTTGGCCGCGCCTATGTCCGCGTCAAACTTTTTGGTCACTGCTCGGCTCCAATTGATCGTAGCGTGATGTTATGAAAGGACTAACCAGCACAAAATTATTTTTTCAATTCCGGCAAGTAGTTCTTAAGATTAACGCGTTCAAACAAACACTCTTCAGATTTATATTTTTATTATTAGTATAGATTTGTTAAAAACTTAAGGTTCATATGAGTGCGATATTAAACTGGGTCGTTCCGCCGCTTACTCTAGATACAACCCAGAATCAACTCAATTTTAGTAGACCTGGTTTTAACGAGATATGCCTTACCATAAGTTTTTTTAATTAATCTGCAGTTCGACGGCGAACGCGGTCAAAGCGACATCTATAATCTATACCATGATTTTATGAGTTTGTGTCGAAGTAAGAGATGACCCTCGAATCGAAGCTACACCAAAATCGACATCAGG
The DNA here is from genome assembly GCA_026546445.1 of Cyclargus thomasi. Taxonomy (NCBI): domain Eukaryota; kingdom Metazoa; phylum Arthropoda; class Insecta; order Lepidoptera; family Lycaenidae; genus Cyclargus; species Cyclargus thomasi. Next base: position 1,761 of record JAOTAV010058378.1, read on the forward strand.
GGGCTTAGCATGGCGGCCGAAGAATAGACAAAATGACAGATAATTGGGATAAACTAACATATTTCCTTCGTGCATCCGTCACTTTGTCTATGTTGCTGTAGAAAGTAACACATTATTCATCTCTGATATGCAACCCAAGCCCCGAGGCGGCAGATCATACAGTTTTCTGTCTGTTGTATTAAAATCATCAGAAATTATGCACTCCCATGATATTAATTATTTAGAACTACTGCTTATTATTTATACTGTGGTAATACCGTATTATGAATTGCTTGTTCGAGCATAAATAATTTTATTGAAATTATTTTACATAACTCCCGACTATTTATATACTACGCATAAGCAAAAAGCTAAGTGATTTTTTTAGCACCTGATCTGAACAGGAAAAACTGTTACAAAATTGTGCTAATATTATTCATTGCTAATACAAGTCGACTACAAGAGTTACATATGGGTTGTATGGGCGTGGAGCTGGAGATTAGAAAAAAACTGTACAATCTAGAAGTTGAAACAGATATACAGATCGTGGATCTAAGTAATTTGGTTGAGCTATGTTATTACAGAAGACAGATCACGACTTACATAGAATTACCATATTTCGACCAAATGACGCAAGTCATTCAACTGGCGAACCCGTTGAAGTCTTTTCTAGGGAGTCTTGAACATTCACAAACACTTTGACGTACTTGTAAAATTTTATTTATTTCTTACCACTAAACACGCAGAATCTAGCGACATTTTTATCTTACTAGAAGTGCCCCACGGTGTTACTCGTGTAAACAGTAGCCTGTGATAATATAGTGTACCAGGTAGCTACCATAAATATACCATACCATGCCAAATTTTATAGAAATCGGCTCGGCAGTTTAAATGTGAAGAAGTAACAAACATACAAACTCACAAATTTTCGCATTTATAATATTAGTAAGATTAGTGAGAAGTAAGACAGTAAGTTTCCAAACCATGAGAAAAGAGTGCGAGAGTGTAAATGGGTACACTCGCCTCGTCTCGCCTGTCAGCCGCATGCGAGAGTCTTGCCGAGACACAGCGAGATCGCCTCAGTGCGAGAGTCTAAATTGGTGCACTCGCCTCGTCTAGCCTGTCAGCCGCTTGCAAAAGTTTCGCCACGGGACCCTTGCCCGAGAGCTCTCAGAGAGAGTCTACAGCCTCCATAACATTCAATTAAAATTTTGTTACGAAGTTTTGCAATCTCATGAGTTATCTTAGTTTACGAGAGATGATATACGAGTATTTCTTCACAGTACTCAAGAAGTATAATTTAAATATAAAAATAAATTATTTTAGAATTTTGAGATTACGCAGTCCATTGTTCTTAATCGATAGATAGTGTTGTAAACTGTCGATAGAATAGTTGTAGGGTTGTGGGCGTAGAGTCGATATGATGAAACGTAACACACCGTGACAATACCGTGCTAGTGTTGTAACACATTTACATATCTATCGAGCACATCAAGTTGAGATCTAGCCCTCGGAGTACAGGTACTCATGGGACAGGTCCCATAACGAATTGTTATGTCAGATTCGGAGAAGTAGCAAAAAAACCGGCTGCATAAGCGAGTTGGACTCGTACAACGTAGGGTTCCGTAAAGAGCTAGTACCTGTAGAGAGAAAAATTTTTTTACGAGTTGAACAGTAACAGCCTACCACATCATGGGTACTGCAGCGCTATCTAGTATCATAAAGAGTGAAACTGGCAAAACACCTTTGTTGTATCAGAGGGGCTTTCATACAACAAACGTGTCTTAAACATTTAATTTATTTTATACCCTGGACCTATTTGTCAATACTCGATAGCGACTACATATATTCTATGTATGGAAAATTTTACAGCGCCTCTAGCGGCCATTTGCGAAACTAAAATTACCATGCTAAAAAATTACGTAGTCACTATCGAGTATCAAAAAATACTATGGCTTCAAACTTATGGAGCTACAGCTCTGATGAAAGGAATGAAATACTGTGAGCTTGTAAAAAGTTGAACTGTTAATAGCGGATCGTTTTTTTTAGTTCTGATAAATGATAATGTTCGATTAGCATTGTTTCCAGTTACACCGTTCAGGGAGGCGTGAAGTTCACACGCACGCAGTGTTACCAGATGAAAAAAACGAAAGTACGGAGAAAAGGCTCAGAAAATCCTGAGATTTTTTGCAGTTTCATATCTTTTGAAAAGTCATATTATTTTTGTATTTACAATCTAAAATCTTTTGAACGTACTGTATAATGCTATCTTAAAATCCTGAGATTTGCCATGTTCGGCCGCAATCCTGGAGAAAAGGTTAAAAATCCAGAGATCTCGGTGCAAATCCTCAGATATGGTAACCCTACACGCAAACAATTTAATATTACATTAAATAAAATAAAACTAGCCTACCACCGCTTACATAATATAAAAATTAACAAAATTATATTTAAAATAACATGTTGTTTTTTTTTTTAAATCACAGATTTTATTATTAACAAAATATGAGTTACTCATTTTGTGTTTTTGGCAGTAGTCGCCTCTACGGCGTACGCGTCTCCTAAATCCTTCCAAATTATTCTCTCTCTAGCTAGTTGTATCCAGTTGTTTCCACACCTTTTTTCTGAAAATGTCCCTCCATCGTTTGTTGGGTCTACCTTTTTTTCTTTTCAGGTTTCTTTCCATCCATTCTGTCCATCTATTATTCAGTCTACAGATATGTCCAGCCAATGAAGTGTTCGAATTCTTTTACTAACGTCTGTTAATTTTGTTTTGGTTCTAATGTCGGATTCTATCGGATAGTTTAATTACATAACCGCAGTGTAAATGACAAATTAGGATTATGGCGGATACCATCGACATTTAACAAATGATTAAACTGGTAAAGTATAATCATAAGCGAAGGTAACCTTACATGAAAACGTATTTTAGGTTTGCGTCCCCAAAGTTTAAAAACGGGAGCCTATAACTAAGACTTCGATGTCTGTTCGTTTGTCTGTCCTTCCGTCTTTCCGTGTGCCTGTGTGTCTGTCTGTCTATCTCAAGGCCATATTATCTCAAGAACGTAAAGAAATATGTATTTATTAATTAATTATAGCAAAAACCACTAAAAAGAAATAAATGAAATGGTTGGCTCTCATACAAGTTACAACAAACGTGTTTTTTGCCAGTTTCTTTTTTTGGTACTAGATGGCGCTGCAGTACGTCTACATCACGTTTCCGCTTGATGCGAAATGATCTGTTAAAGCCATTTAAATTTCGGAAACACGTTTTTAAAATTTTTTGCTCCCTATTGGTACGGAATCCTTTGTGCGCGAGTCCAACTCTTACTTTTCCGATTTTATTTTTTGTAAAAGTTTTTGCCTTCGAAAATCCCAAAAGTTTTGAATACTAAAATACAAATAAACTGACAGTTATAGCAAACGCATTTGTAATTGAGTATGACGTGTGTCAGATTCACGTACAAATACGTTCTAGCAATTAAAAATTGATTTAATGTAATTTTCAAACTCTACCCATTATACCTAGCCTAGCGGCAACTTTTTGATACGTATTCAGGCAAAGCCAGGCTTACGGCCATGTCAGTATCGGACATGGCCGTAAGTTGGTAATAATAATAATTATTATTATTATTATGCTAGAAGGTCGGAAACGAAATCATCTATATAACAAAGTGATATTTCCTCGTATGTCATTCTAAGGTCTAACATCCTATTATTTTGATATATACTCTGAAAAAAAAAACCGTGGCGGCCATCATTTTAATACCAATTACAATTTTAAATTCATTATATCTTCTAAATGGATTGTCCGATTGGAATAAAATAAAAAGTATTTTATAGGTATTGAAACAATCTTGCTCAAGAAATAGTTTATTTGGATAAGAAATTAGTAATTGACGATAATATGATCAATAAACATAGGCTAAAAGAAAATTCGAAATCGGTCCAGTAGTTTTTAAGCCAATTCAATACAAACATACAAAAATATAAAAATACAAAGGTTTCCTCTTTATAATATTAGTATAGACAACATTACCAAAATCCTATAACAGTCTTAACAAGCAGCGGGTGTCCAATTACAGATGTACTGTAGGTGTGAAAGCCGCACATTTAGCGGGTCGCTTGCTAATTGCGTGATTACCTTTCACGTTAATTGTCTAAATGGAGAAAGACATATTTCGTATATTATTCGTATCATTGTACTGGGTAGCTGTGATTGTTTTTTGTGTGTTTGACGACCTTTGTGACTCAGTAGGTAGTTTAAGCCGGGGGTTCGAATCCCGCCGACGGGGCAAAACGTTCTCAAGGTTGTTGGATGTGTATTAAATATGTGTGTCAAATAAATAAATCTCGAATATGTGTATGGAATAAAAGTATTAAATGTATTTCCGTTGTATGGTATCCCTAACACAACTCCTCCTGGTACTTAACACGGGGCAAAAAATTATACATACATACATACATCTTCTCGCCATCAAACGTCAAAATTTTGCATGTTTCTATGTTATATCACCACGAAATTTGTATTTTATTAAATAAAACAAACACACATATATATCCAAAAATATAACTCTCCTTTTGGCGCAGTCGCGTAAAAACAAAACTCCATCGCCTAAAACTACAAAAGGTCTCATTGTTGCCTAACATCTAAATAGTTTTATAGTGACACACACTTTAAGTTAGACAGACAGACTTTCGCATCAAGTAACTCTGTATACTTGTTTGTCAGTTTAACCTCTTAACCTTCGAATACAAAGAAACAGAAAAAGCTTTTAAAGTACAGTTTTATCTACAGACAGTTAAATTACTCTGAAATTGGTGTTCTTTATGTCAAAAAAGCTTTTTACAACATTTTGAACCTATCACTTTTGCGGCTAATAAGTTATCTAGTCTTACTAAGAAAGCGAAAAAAAAAATAATCTGTTACTCTTGCTACAACCCGAGAACGGCTATTTGGCCCATTTAAGGTGGTCTTAAAATATTCATGAAAGTCCAGCGACATTTACCTTACGAAATATAGATGTGTGCGTAAAAAAATAATGAAGTAGGTATTTCTATAATAACTTTAATTATGTTTTGAATTTACAATAGATTCAAAACGTAATTCTAAACCAGATTGTAACCATGCCTCTGACACACCTGTTAGCAGGTGCCAGACTAGACACATCCGCTATTGGCATCTGGCAGCGTGGCACATGCCTGGATAGAGTTTCGGGAAGCCCTACAGCTTAGAACGGCTTAGTCTGGGTGTCAAGGTCCATTATATATGGCCCATTTATGGATATTTGGGTGTGTGGACGGTTTTATTTCATTTTGTTCTTGGTATAAATAGAACTCAGTATGAGATTTAACCTTCGAAAATAGTATTTTCCCTATTATATGCAGTATTAGTCCTTAAAACCTAAAGAATATTACATTCGTAGCTCAAAATCTGATTTATTAAATTTTATAGTAATTTTAGTAAAAATTTCTGAAAGTTGTTAACACTCAATCATGAAATAGATGATAACCTTACCAGAATTAAGCTGGCGGATTTTATTATTATCAACTATTATTGCTTGGAATACTCACCATGTCAGATTTGAAACGAAAAAAAAAAATTCTTTTCTTTTCCTTCTATCCATTTAGATTTAGATACTGTACATACACGTACTGACACACACATACACACAGACAGACACGGGGATTAAAAACAATAGAATATGGAATACCTATAAGACAGATGAGTCGTGGTTACAAATCGACTACACCCTTGATGATATTCAGATTAGTTATGAAACAGTTTCCCACATTAGCGGGGTTCGGAGCGGAACCTTTAAAGGTCTTTGGACAGGCGGCCGCGCAGCCTGCGACTTGCGAAATAATCGTGGCTTGATTATTGACCTCTTACACTTTAGCGCTAATGATTAAAGGACCCACCTGTTGACATACCGCTCATTAATCGAGAAAGTTGTGCAGTACAAAAATAAGGAAAATTGAGATTATTAGGGTTCGGTAATCATAGGTAAAAAAGGTTCGTCTATCTGTCTCCAGGCTGTATCTCGCGAGCTGTAATAGGTACATAGGTAAAATTTTCACAGAACATGTATTTCTGTTGCCGCTGTAATAACAAATACTAAAAATAAAACAAATTAAATGTTTAAGAAGGGCTCTTGTTCAATAAACTTGTTTTTGCCAGTTTCTTTCCATTAGATACTATATTATTTCTTTATTTTCTAATCAAATCTGTCCAATTTATCGTTGGATAGAACATAATAATTTTAAGCTTTATACGTCGAATTTTAATTTTAATTTTAACCATCAAGAATATTCAGAATTATGTTTGAAACAGTGTGTTGTAACGATAAAGCTATAATGTGCTGACTGATTGGTGCTGCCACTCAGATCGTCCGTGTCGCAACGAAGGTGTCAAGTTTAATAGCTTTTGGTCTTCATCGCTTGCTGTTAGTTTCTAGTCTAATACTAAATCTATTCTAGAGTGTGCCACATCGATAACATAGGGATGTGTGGAATCATTTTCGTCGGGTTTTTCAGCTGCAACTGTGTGGATAGTATCACCAGAGAAATTATTGTTTTCGTTATTTAGTCACATTATATAAAGTCCATACTAGCAGACTGTATTTTTTTTATGTTTCAGGGGCAAGCGAGCAGACAGGTTATCTAAAAGCAACTGCTATCGCCCATGGACATTCATGATTTTCGAAGAGTCGCAAGTGCGATGTCGGCCTATATGAGGGAATAGGGAATGGAAAACGGGAGCCACCGATAAACTCACTCACTGAACTAAACACAGCACAATGCCGTTTCACGCCAGTTTTCTGTGAGGCCATAGTACTCCGGTCAAGCCGGTCAATTGTGCCCAAGCATGGCTCTTCCACGGCAATGAGCATCCGTATTAGGTACTTCAGATCGGAAAATGTCTCATTAGTACACGTCTCCACCGGGGTTTGAACCTGCACCCTCTCAAGTGCGAACCAAAGGTATTACCCACAAGGAACGCTCTAAAACGTGGTTTAACGTAACCCGACCAAATTATGTCGTTCCACCCATAAATCTATTTCAATGACAGTAGAAGCTTCTCCTACCTAAAATATAAGGGAAATCCGTACGGTCCCATGTCGGTGGGAACCAGACGCCATTGCCCAATGAGTTACATAAACTGTGGGTGTATCAGTCGACGACCACCTGCTACAATGGATCACTTTCCTTGGATATCGTTAACATAACGGCGTCGTTACATTAGCACGATATGCAGGATTCAGACCAAACTGAATGTAAGTTTGAAGTGATATAAATAATTGTCATGGCCTGCTAAAAAAAATACAATGCATTCATTGGATAGCTTCTTAAAGTTGAACAGTTGCTTTCACCATGGTGTTTGTACGAGTTGTTGCTAAACGTACATAAAATGCATAGTTTTTAAATAGCATTATTGTCGCGTCACACGGATTATGTATAATTACAGAAATAGTTATTATTCAACCATCAACAGGAACAGTTTCATTTATCATAACCCAATCGTTACCCATTACTTATTATCATTCTGTCATACACCTATATCTATACATATAATAAAATAGTAAGATCGGAGTGTCTGAATCAATGTGACGATGCTAAGGAACAGTAAGTTGTCTGTTTATCTGTTTGTGCGCGCTAATCCCAGGAACTACTGGACGGATTTGAATAAATCTTTTTTTGTCTAAAAGGTATTAAGTCTGGGCATCATATAGGATGTAAATGTACGGTTTCCGGTTCCGTGATATACTAATTTTTGCGCGACGAAGTTGCGGGTTAGTAACTAGTAATAATATTGGTGTACGGCAGGCTGCAGCCACATACAGTATTCATTTTATAAATTATTGAATTGATTGTACTGTTGGTTCTTGGTGGAAGTTCATGTTTAACCTTAATGAAACACACTTTTCCATGCACTATTACCACTATATTCACTCGATTTTACAAAATAACAAATACACGACCGGTTTCGACAAAATCATCATGACGTAATTCTCTAAAATTTTTTTAGCAGCGCTTCATAGGTTAGAGATAAGTCAGTAATGGAAGACGTTTTAAAAGCTAACTTATTAAGTATGTGACTTTTCATTTATAATACTTTAACGAAAATATTGTTGGATAGAAACGACGATTTGAAGATATAAGAAATCATAAAACAGTAGACATTAAGTCGGACAATAACAAATGACGATTAACCTGCGTCTGCAAGTCGAGCTAATGTAACGGAGCTGCGAGATCGTCGTGACCGACTCTCGGTTTCCTTTCGAGTCACGAGTCGATACGAACATCTGTAGCACAATTAATAGCCATCATGATTACAGATTTACGGCCAGACAGTTACAGCTCACTAAGTTATAGCCCAGAGGACGACAGCTAGAAAATTATAATACTACTAGCTGTTGCCCGCGACTACGTCCACGTGAAACTTTAAAAATTATTCCGTTTTTACAACATTTTTTTTGATTACCGCTCGGCTCGTATTAGTCGTAGCGTGATGTTGTATGGCATATAGCCTTTCTTGATTAACGGGGTAACCAACACAAAAATTTTTCAATTCCGACTAGTTCCTGAGATTAGCGCGCCGAACAAACGAACTTTTTAGCTTTACCGTCCGATGAGTTTATGTTCAGCTTTACTCCGTAAAAATGGGTACCTAGTTTTAAAAATATCACTTTCAATAATAATTCTCAATATCTAGTTGTCATTAAATACCACTATTTAACCGTGTCAAGTAATAGTCAGAGTTTTGTTTCCGTTTTCATTTATACGCAGATGTAGAACCTTTCAACCTCAAATGAAAAAACGGTTTTTTTTTTCATAATCATCGGTTCATGCCCATACAAAAACGTCCGACTGACGTTAGACGCCTCTGACAGCCCATACAAAACGTTCGCGACTTACGCTTTATAGTTTGAACACTTCAATGTATAATCGGGAAAATTTAAAGAGAGCCATGACATATTCCGACCAAATGACGTAGGTCCGTCAAGTGGCTCTCTTTCAATTTCCCCCATTATACATAGTAAATTATATTAACACGTGTGACATAATATGTTATTACGAAGCCCCTGGCCTTGTCCCCATGTCTAGTATCAGATATCGTCACAGGAGAAGCATTGTTGCTTGTCCCGCTGAATGCTTCGGTGCACATCACCTTAGTAAACAATAGGACATATGACTAGGCTTTGCTATAGGTATAAAGTATAAACTTAGCTTATTTTATGGACTACTAGATGACGCTTGCAAATCCTTTAGAGCGTCCGTAGCCTAGTGGGTTCTTACCCCTCTCGAGTGCAGTGAGGGTGCAGGTTTGAACCTCGGTAAAGGCGTGTACCACTGAGACATTTTCCGATCTCAAGTAATACGGATGCTCATTGCTGTGGGAGAGCCATGCTTCGTTACGAATGGGCTGGCTCGACCGGACTGATACCACGGCCTCACAGAAAACTGGCGTTAAACCGCGTTGTACTGTGTTTGATATCATTTAAAAAATTCTTTTGTCTGTGGGAATGAGCGTGGTGGCCGCAAAGGAAGATCTTCCGACCGGGCGAGTGTTATGCCCGACCATGCCGAAACCTGCAAATTGGTCCTTTCCAAAACATTCATTAATTCCTTAAACCCATCACGAAATAACGATTTTGTATCTAATATATGTATTTAACTAACGTCCTGTTCCACCGTCCACTGTTAAAGTTACTGATAGGCTATCTACAACGTTTTAGACAGATTTTTCATAGAAAATCTGTCAAATAAATGTACTATAAATGTACTGTAAGCGGTGAAACAGGCCCAGTCTTACAGCACCGTAATAAGTATGGTGTACTCGTATGTATAAAATGCCCTTTCTATCATAATTATTTTGTAGAACATCCGACATATAATATGCGACCGACTTCCTTCCGTATTCTGTTGGAGTTTTCGCAACTTTTCTTTCTTTTTAAGCTTTCTCTATAGCGAAAATACTTAAGCCCTCACATCTTATATTAACTTTCCACGTCCGATACAATGCAACTCGCACTCTTTTGCGAAGTATTCAGGAGCTTTGAGACTTTTCATTGAAAATAGAGAAGGGCTTTACTTTAAGCTCATAAATAAAAGAAAGTTGTCTCCACTTAGCTTTATAAACTATATAGAGTTTAACCTTTTTTGTTAAATGGTCAGGAGTTGCCCAACTTAGCACGTCTTTTGCAATTTATCCAGAATAGACTAAGGCTTTGGCCTTTGGAAGGTCGAACCTATAAATTCATTGGTCAGGGCGTCCATGAGTTACGCGCGGCATTTATGAGTTATATCAGCGTAGCGTATCAGTAAGTGGTTACACTTAATGCGGGCGTAACTTAGCGCCAATTTCGCAAAAAAAAGTCTTTTGTAATTTTGAGAGAAAATTCTACTGAGTATTTTTTTTACAAATCTTTTTTGGTAGTTACTGCATTTTATGTTTTAAGCATAATGTTCGTGCTGTTTAATTATTGTGAATGATATGAGGCTGGCATAGATGCCAAGTGCATCATAAGCCTCGTCAAAAATATGATTAAAAAAAAGCATAATGTTACTTTTCATTTAATTTGAAGATAAGTCTTGGTACTTGTGATTATATGACAGGTCGACAAAAAAAAACTTTAATAAAACAGCTATAAAATGATAATGAGAAAATAATAACTAAGGTATTGCTGAAAGAAAATGCCATAAGATATTATGCCTGCCTTTGTACCATCACTGTGACCAGATAAACATAAAATCCTCTTGAAATAACTCACGTAATATAAAGACGTGGAACAAAAGGCGCGTTACCACCACACTTGGCACTTGGCACTACTTTCCTTGATACAATGAGTCGCAATCTTCCGCGAATTGCCCAGAATTTCGCAACTTTCCATTTCTTTGATCAATTCTTCGGAGAGCAGTCCCTTTCGCTACTAGTTCCTGGGATAGGTCTATGACCAACCTAAAATGGCGATGAAAGCACAACACGTACCGCGCCCGCGCAGGTTTCGAGGAATGTGATTTAATAAATAATAATGACAAGCATGTCTACGGGCCCAGGGCCCGATTCTCAGTTTTCGATCTCAGGCTGTCGTTCGTAGGTTCGAGGTACGAGAGTTTGAAAACGGCATTGCTGTAATATCTGGACGAGTATTTTAATGGTCGAAACAGCAATATTGCAAACAAATTCTTTGCACGTTTTAAAAAAAACGAATAGAAAATCATTGTTAAAATAGTAGTTTATTGCAAGAATAATGACCAAATGAATTGCTCTTAGCAATATCGCTTTTTAGAGGGCAGTTTATTGGGTGTAAAAAAATAACGATTGCACACGAATGTGGATCCGCAAAACAGTATTACATTTGCTGTAAGGCATCAAAATATTATTTTTATACTATTTTATTAGACCGTTTGCAATAAAAAAAACTAAATTCGAGGTGCCAGAATCAAGCCCCGCACCTATTACATAACACACGGGTTTTTATACGAGAACATTTAGACTAGGACTTGTTTAGTAATTGATAACTTGTTACTAATAGATAAACACAGAGACATAAATTAGTCATAAGATTTGATTTAAAATAATCATGCATAAAGCGAAAAATATGCATTTGGATTCTTATTTAAGTTACGGTAGAGGAGGCTAGAGTGTTATTTTAACAGTGGAAGTAAGACGCCACAGCGATTTTAAGGTTATAAAAAAATATATATAAAATAAATTGACAGCCGAACATATAACTTCCTTGTTTCTGCAAGTCGGTTAAAAAAAGAAAATGCATTTAAATAATTGTTTACATCGAACATTTATTACTCGGTTTTAGACTGAAAGGCCTAAATTGTTTAGTTGAGTGTGACATAAAAATCTGAGAAGGTTGGTTACGAAACTATGTGGCTGTGTTTTTTTATGTAATAACAGGCTTTCATCAATACATTATGTGAATCTGTTGTTTGGCGTACTTTTAGCTTTCCTAATCTTAATTTTTTAAATTATTTTTCTAACTCACTAACCTAGAAATCTGATTTTTATATCATGATAGTAAAATCCATGTATAAAGATTAACTATCATGATATAAAAATCAGATTTCTAGGTTCCATCCATCATCCATCTAGAAAGATTACTCAAAGCTTAATCTGACGCGCTCGAGGAAGTCCAAATCCCCTCTTGGGCTCCCCAACTACTATGTCGGCTTTCGACCGTTTGTGAATACTGAATGTGTTATAATATGTAAATGTACATAACGAAGTAGCATAATTACCATAAAATACTGCCAGTTGTAAAATAAAATAGAGAGTAAGCGAGATGTAATATCCTATTATTTAAAGTACAATTAATCCTATATTTTCTATTGTAATATTTTTAATTGACAATTAATTATAGTAGCTTTTGTTGGTTATTATATCTTCTTCAATCGATTTGGATTTCCTTCTGCGACGACCTCTGTGGCTCAGTTGGTAAGCGCGTTGGTAGCTTAAGCCGGGGGTCGCGGGTCCGAATCCCGCCGTCCGTCGGCGCAAACTTTTTTCAATGTTCCTGGATGTGTATTAAATATGTGTATCATATAAAAAAAATCTTAAATATGTGTATAGTATAAAAGTATTAAATATATTTCCTTCATCTGGTACCCGTAACACTAGTCCCTCGGGTACTTACCACGGGACCAGACTGACGTGGTGTGAAGTTTATTAAAGGGATCACCTGCGGCCCTAGCATAGCGACTGAGACATAGATAAAGTGACGTTGAAGTGACGGATACACAAAGGAAGTCTGTCAGTTTATCTCATTCATCTGTCAGTTTGTATACTTTCGTATGTCTAATGACGCTATGCTAGCCCTGCTGAAGTCATTCGCAACATTAGAAGGAAAAATGAAAATACTAACAGTCTATCCTAGCAGTTTACGAGGTTTTACTATCCATGGCAAAGGGTTGCGTGAAAAATACACGATAAATACATCAAAGTGATAAAAATATTGATTGGAATCGTGAAATTAAATTTATAACGGGATATATTTATTTACCGTCTAATATCATTTAAATAATAACATTATAGGTAAACTAAAAAACTAAAATAGATACTAACAATAAACGGACTTAAAAAATAAAGTTATAAAATAACCTTTCCCAGGTCGTCCCCATTTGGCAGAGCACCCAGCAAACTGATACCATTACCTCGGTGGACGGCAATTGCTATCCGTTGTGCCAGCTCCTGGCACTCTCGTGTGGCTTTGATAATGTTTTTAGAAATATCTCCAAAATGCGCTCCCGGACCCCACGAGCCCAGGGTTTCCAGCCCAAACGGTTCAAATTTTGACGACCTCTGTGGCTCAGTTGGTAAGCGCGTTGGTAGCCTACGCCGGGGGTCGCGGGTTCGAATCCCGCCGAT
>JAOTAV010058389.1:0-15123 GCA_026546445.1 Cyclargus thomasi
CAAGTCCCTCGGGTACTTAGCACAGGGCCGGACTGACGTGGTGTGAAGCGTCCATAGATATTATTATTATTATATTAATTAGTATGAATGAAGAGCCGATTTTCGAATTACGATCCTTTTTCTTAAAAAACAGAAACTCAAAAGCGCCATCCAGTGTCTAGTAGATGACTTTATCAAATTCAAAAAAAATAATTAGTTATGTGTTGAGTCATCGATGCTGTTGCTACCACCATACTAGTACTATTATTTATACTGTGCTACCACTTGCTATTGAATGAAGAACACACTTACAAGACACCTAGCGGTGAAGAGTGGCAACTTTGAAATCGCAATTTAATTCACTTGCAAAGATAATAAACATATTGTCATCCAAAAATATGAATCAGAAAATGATTCATCAGTGCAACAATGTGTATTTTTTTGTTTCCTAAAAATGCCCGTTCTCCAAATTAGCTTTCTATGCCCAAGTACTGAAATTTCATAGCAAATAAATAAATAAAAATTATTTATTTCTGAGTAAATTTAAAATAAAATCTTATGATTAGGATTATAATATGTGGGTACCGCCACATCGGGTTGGGGTCACTAGTGTGGGAATGAGAGTAATGGGTACTGCCACAAATTTGTTACTATATATCAATGAAATAAATATCAAGGTTGTTAATTTTAATTCATTTACCTTAAAAAATCATTTTTTTATCGCATAGCAGTTTAATTTTTTTTTTAATTTGATAACACTAAATATTCACTGATTTATAAATTTTATTAATTCTTACATTCTCTAAAGTGGCAACACATAAAACAAACAAAAAATATTTTACTGGCTATTGGTATGTAACTACGATCCAGTTCTGATTTGAGGATCTTATACGCCTTGATTAATCCTATAATAGTCTCAATGTAAACACTATTGCTCCCTAATTCAGTTCCATCTAAAATTACTTTTACTAATATTTTCATCAAACCTTTTAAAATGGTTGGATATTGATTTGACTAACTCTTCACATGGCCAAATGTTTAATCTACTCTATCTCCAAAATTATTCATAAATAAAGTACACCCATATTATAAATAGATTGGTGACTGTAGTTCCACTTATATAGAAAAATTTGCACTTATTTTGCGTAAATTTCATCACTGTTCAAAAGAACTGATCCTCTCCAGATAAGTTAATGATATCATTGCTATTAAAATATTTAATTTTATGAGCTTTAGGGCTAAGAGTTGCAAATACAAATTGGAATTTCTTGTAGGAGTCAAAGCCTAATAAAAAGTATAGATTTTTCATCCTCTGTAAACCTTTTTATTGAACCATAAATAAACTTATGGTCAACATGAGTGCTTTTTGATGAATGGTCATGCCCACACACACAAAAGTATATTGTAAGTGTTCTGAATTTTAGTCACGATTTCTTCCTCACGACCAACTACTGGAATCGAATTTACGACAACTTCTTCAGTACATGCAGTCTGTGAATTTAAGGGCAACTGCTTATCACAGAGTTTTCTTTGATTTCTTTTTTCAAGTCGATCTTGGAGTTCTACTGTTTTCAGATTTTCAGGTTTAGTTTGTGTAAAAGAAAAAACAGAGGGCACGAAAATTTTTCTTTAACATTTTGCAAGTGGTTAATTATATGAATATAAAATAAGAATTAGGAATTTGTTGGAGGCATGTCAAAGAAATATATTGTTTTTTTGATTTACACACAGCGTAATAAATGAACTCCCGGATTCTTACAACTCAAAGCACAACACTGACGTATCGTTAAGAAAAATAATAATAAAAATGAACCAAAATAACATTTTAAAAGCTTCTTTTTTTTTTAATTATTTATATGGCGCTTCAGCTATAACCATGGCCAGTATCAAATAAAGGCGGGAAATCAATTTTCTTGTTCCGATAATTTTGTACACCAGATGCAAGATTGGAAGAAAACTAAAACATCAGCGAAAACTTTATTCAAATCGAATAAGAAGTCTTTGTACTGTAAAGAAAATGTTTGACACCCCCTTTTATTCCCTTAAAGGGGAAAAAATTTATTCACCATCAGGTGTTAAGAATACAATAACATCTGCAAAATCCGCATTTAAATCAAATTAGTAGTTTTCATGTTAAGGAAAAGTTTGATACAAACTCTTATCCCTACTTTTGTTTCCTTAAGTCTAAGGGTGGGGAGAAAAATTTTTATACAACAGATGCAAAATTGAAAGCAAACTAAATTATCTGCAAAAACCGCATGTAAATCGAATCAGTACATTTCATTTTAAATAAGAAAATTGATATAAACTTTTATCTCATCTTTTGTCCCCTTAGAGGGGTTGGAAGGGGGGGGGGGAGAAAATTATGCACCAGATTTTAAATTGGAATAAGACAAATACATCTGCGAAAACCGTATTAAAAACGAATGCTGGAACAAACATACAGACAGACAGATAAAAAAACTAACTACATTTTTGTCTTCTATGTCGACGTAGAAAGACCCCCCGCTTATTATTTTTTCAATATCTTTAATGTACATAAATTTTATTTATACTGTTTTATTCTATGTATACAGATTAAAGCTCATTTCTAGATTTAAAACTTTTCTCCCCGAATTTGTAGCAATTAATGCTGGTATCAACGATAGTTGTCTACCCTTACGCCAAGAAAAATTGTATAATTCAAAAATTGTACCCCTAAGGGGATGAAATAGGGGTTGACAGTTGTATGAAAGTTCCACATTTCTTAAGTTAAAGACATGAAATTATTTATCTTAAATATTATTTTATTTTAAATATTACTTCTGATCTACTGATTAAAAAAAAAGGATTTAAACATTTTTGAAATTCTATCCCTACGGGGGTGTAAAAGGTTAAAGTTTCTATGAATTTTTCGACGAAAGTTCGTCATTTCTTAGGCCAGAGACCTAAAATTTTGTTTCTGAGCTGCAGATTCAAAATAAATAAATACGTGTCAAAGCGTCTTATGAAATTTTACTCCCAGAGGGTAAAATAGGTTTTGAAAGTTTGTATGAAAATACTTCATAATGCGAGTGAAGCCATGGGAAAAAGTTAGTAATTAATAACTGGAAGTTATTAATAGAAGCTACTATTATATTGAGAGTACTATGTATTCATGAAAAAGTTTACCATATTTTTATTACATTTTTTTTAATAAGCCTATCGATTAATCCTGATTGTTATTAAAGTTCAAAGATGTGTGACTACGTGAAAACCAGGGGTACACAGTACACTTTTAAATGAAAATGCCCGTAAGGCGTTATTATTATATTTATTTAATATTTCGCCAGTCTAAGGTGTAGTCAAAGTCAAGACTCAAGATAAACCGTCAGTGTGGTCCTGACTCCTGACTCCTGACTCCTGAGGCCCATACACCCTACCATCTTTAAACTTACTCCCTTTGTCATATCATATTACTCTATACTGTGTTGGAACTTGGAACCAAGTGCTCTTAGGATCGTGTAGTCGATTATGCCTGATAGCTGTAGCGCTGTAAAAGTAATATGATAAAAAAATAAAAATTATTGACATTAGACATTGACATTTAAATATTTCTTCAATTTTTCAAAAATGGTTTTTCTTCTATTTTAAGTCGATTTTCTCAAATCTATGTATTTTAAAAATTGATGAAAATATTCTTTAAAATTTGCCGACCGCTAACTTATTGTAAATCAAGCCTGCTTTAAAGTTCTTTAAAAAAAATTCGCAACTTGCCTCTTTATGCAAGTTTTTGAGAAGCAATGAAAATAAGAATGATTTATAATTAAACCACTCTAAAACAAAAAAATGTTCAGAACAGTTTTAAGACTATCACCATCTTTCGTTCCTATCCTTTCAAGATCAAATGAATATGACCGCAATGTTTTACAGAAAAGCGAGGCTGCGAAAGAAAAAACTGGTTGGGACAGAGTTAAGGATATGTTTAAAAAAAAGTAATTTTATAACACTTTAGCCTCATAGTTACAAAGTCAAAAGATATCTTCAGATCCTATTGTAATGAATGAAGTACAAAGCTTATAAATATTCTTTGCAGTGAATTTGATGAGCCGTCAAAAGAATTACACACTATTGGTCAAGCAACAACCTGTGGTCTTTTCTTTGGTGCAATGTTTGGGGGTCTTGTGAAATCTAGAAATGCATACATAACATTCATTGAAAATAACCAAGCCACTATTTTTCATTCTACAAGAGAGGCACAAGTAATATTGTTAAATTACATAGACTTCTAAAGATATAAGTGTTTCATTAATTTGGGAGATTACAAACCTTTGAATGATTAATTAAAAAGGAACATTATTTTTGCAGAAAAAGTTACAAGACTATGTGACAGTGGAATTTGCAAAAGGTGCATACCGCTGGGGGTGGAGGCTTGGCTTGTTCTCTGGAATGTTCAGGTAATTTGCAAAGTTGATAATCCATATTAACATATAATATTATAAACGGAAAATGTGTTTGCTTGTTTGGTTCAATTTTTACGCAATTTTCAAATTTTATGCAAGCAAAGCCCCAGACAAAAGCTAAGCCCCAGTAATTAGTTATTGAGTTCTGTACTGCAATAATCAATAGATTCTTGTTAATAAACAGAAATTCTAGCATGTGTTATATAATGCTTATACAATATTATTATCAGTTTCATAGCAACAACAATATCAGTGTATAAAGATGATTCAACTATTGTGGACTATGTGATAGCTGGTGCTATGACAGGGGCATTATACAAGGCCAACATGGGAACACCTGCTATGCTAGTAGGCGGTCTTTTAGGTAAGACAACATTTTACTACATTGTCCACTTGCCTTATGTGCCAATTAGAGAAGTTGAAACAGATACAATTTGTGGATCTAAGTAATTTAGTTGGGTTATGTCAAACTCAGCTGATAGATCATGACTTACATGGTATTGACATATTCCGACCAAATGACATAGGTCCATCGACTAGCTCTATTTCAATTTCCCCCAATGGTACCATTGTAGAAATTAAAACAGAGCCAATTGATGGAACTAAGATGGTTGGAATATGTCAATGCCATGTAAGTTGTGATCTATCTGCTGGGTTTGACATAAACCAACCAACTCAGATCCGCAATCTGGCTATGTATGAATTTCCCAAATAGTACTTACCCAATAAACATTGCTGTTATTACATTGTTTTTGTTATAAATTCTAATCATAATATAAAAATATACTTTTATTTATTTTCAGGTGGAGTTTTGAGTACAGTTGGTGGGGTTGTTGTTTTAGGTTTACTTAAATTAAGTGGTTTGTCAATGGACCAGATAAGAGCAAGTCTATATAAAATTAGAGAAGCAAGGTACATGCGGTTTATTGATTTTTTGTTCTGGAAATATTTTTAATGATAGATGATAATTATGGCTTATGTTTAAAAACTTCATTTTGCCTATGTGTTGCAAGGATTTCTTAGATTATTGTAGCCATGTACCTCGATAGCTTGAATCTTGGTAACTTTAAAACCTTATACTTAAAAATATATGTCTTGTTTCCATTAAACCAGTAAGAACCATTGATAAATTAAAATCCCTATAACTTAAAGCTATTTGTGTTTCCCTTGGACTTTTGAGGTCCTACTGTATAACAAAATTTTAATCCAGATAAACAGATTGTATTATATTTATAAACTTTTTTAACTTGTGGATGTAATTTACTTTTAGACAAGAGCAGATGAATCAAGCTGTGGAGAAGGCTGCAACTGAGAAACATGATGACCTAACAAGACACCATGACCAAATAATTGAGCAGAAAGGGGCAACCAAGATTGAAGAGTTGCCATAAGTATATAGTACTTTATCTTTTGCCTACAAATATTATTTAGGGCTTGTTTTACCGCTGACTGATAAAGTTTCTTTTAGGTTAGCCTTTTTTGAAAGATTCTTCATACAACATCCGTCAAATAAAGTTGTGGATAGACTATCTGTAAGCGGTGACACAGGCCCTAAGTATAATGTAAATAGTATTATAGGTAATAAATGTTTCTTGTTAAAAGTGTTACTTTTTTAAACACATCGCACAATAGCAGCCACGCGGAATGTATTTACATACACCTGCATGGTTCAATACTAATCTACGGGCGTCAAACCTAGGCCCTCTCTTGAAAACAGCAACAATTGTCACATGCCGAGAAGCAAGCTTGAATACACGGGCGTATAAATAGCTTTGATCCCTAACGTAAAAAAATGGCCAAGTGCTAGTTGAATTTGCCCATGATGAGTTCAGCGGCAGCAAATAGGTAATGTGTTTTATATACGATGGGGTACGAGTAAACGCGTTACCTAATGGAAAGCAACTACTGTCGCCCATAGACACAACACCAGAAAAGTGTATTACCGACCTTGAAACGTGACGTTTTATGAAATCAAAAGAATCTTTCTAAAAACTGAATATCGGAGTATGTCCGGAGGCCAAATACACGGGCCTTCATATACGCCCATACTTGGGTGCCCATCAAGAGAAAAGAGAAAAAATGGGAAATAACTGAAGAAGATGCTTTGTAGATGCTATAAAAAAGGGAAATGAAGTTAGGCAGGACACATACTGAGAGACAAATCAGAAAAATGGGTGAGACTACCAACAGCATGAATACTACGTAGCAACATATAAAGGAAGAGTTAACACAAAAGATGGTCCTAGGACTTCAGGATTAGAAGAGACCTATGTGTGATCAGGACCCGGATATGGTGAAGCCTACACATACTCCAGTGATCATTATAATATTATGTCTAGCTAATAGTTTGATAAATAAAAAATGTAGAGGACAGCCCACTCTATTTAGTTCACTGACGATGATGTAATTGTAAAAACATGTATCAGTCATGATAGTTCTTAAAAAAATTGTCCATCTCATTGGACGCTACCATGCCACAGACACACGTTATATAAACAAGCTTATTAAAATTTAGAAATTAAACACCTTAAAAATTATATTCAAAAGCATTTATTAATAATGCTACAGGGTAAATACAAAAATATAATGAAATATAAAATTGCATAATTTTGTGCATACCAGTTCCAATAATAAATTGAAGAGTAAAATATTATCTTTAAGACTTTTTAACAAATATATTAATGAAACGGAATTTCAAGTAACAATTTTTTAAATACAACATAATAATATTATGAAGTAAATATTAATAACTTTAATTTGCCCTTACTAATAAAGGTTTAATATAAACAATAAAATTTATTATGAAATTTATTATTGAGGATACCAACTTATAGATATTGCTTTATTTAGAAACTAGATAATAAGTTAAAAACTGGCAAGACTCAAGAAGAAATGCACACAAAAAGCAACTACATACAATCTCAAAAGTTAATAATATAAAATATATTTCATTCAATAATTTTGCGTATTTATTTGCTTATTAATACTGCTTCCATTATTCAAGTTCATAGACCTACATTTTTTAGTTAAATACATAAGAGTTCTTTAAATATACAATATCTGTAGCTAAAACAAAATTATAATAATACAAAAAAATTATGTATTCTATCAAACACTTTTATAATGAGGCAGAATACAATAATTTATTTTATTACCATTATTTCAATGCATTTATACCAGCTACACTAAAATTTTTTTCATGGTGCCTAAATTTGGAAACATTTTAAATCCAATTATATCATAGCAATTGAATAGGTCTGATATATAATCTGGCTACTATTGTACATACAGTTGAACCTATCATTTACTTTTACCGACGTTGGCCGTGTTCGCTAGAATTTTTTTGGCAACGCCAACTACAACTTGACAGGTAACCAATAACAATTTTTTGTGACGTTGACATGTCAACGCATGCGTATAAGAGAATTTGCATGCCCATGCACCCATGCAAAAACGCTAGCGAACACGTCCATTATTTCGCTGCAGCCTTTTGTTTTCGGTTTAAAAATGGACTACATTTGGATTTAGTGATTTGATACGTGAGTAGGTATTATTGTTTATGATCTTTTGATTTTTTATGTGAGACATGATCATACCATCGAAATAAATGGAGATTATACATACATATATTAGATATGAGAAAATTCTCCAACGAGAATTCAGTCTGATTTTGATTAAAGTAAAATAAATTATACTTACTTCTGACAACATTATATTTAATTTATAACAATCTATAAATCACAATAAGAGTAACACTTAACCTTTTACAAAAACTTATATTGAAATACTCATGTTTAGGTTTCATAATCTGATAAATGATCAAAATCTTTTTTCTCCGCTACAGTTCTGTGATACCATCTACAGAATTTTTGAATTTCCAAATTCAAAAATTCAATAGGCTTTTTCTAGGTTCAACTTATAATAGCCAGATTATAGTATTTGGAGTGATTTTTAACCAGTGATTATTTAAATATTATTAGTAAATCAGTCACAATAAACGAATTTCATTCAACGAATTCTATGATCACAAAAATATTATAACATTCATTTTCTAGATAGTATTTAATACATTAAAAAATAATGAAAGAAAATTTGTGATAAATAACATTTCATCACCAAATTTGAAAATCCATGCCACATAGATATTTATCTATTAATATGAAATATGAAAAGTAATATCTCAAATTATATCACGTGAACCATAAATGTCCAAAAAGTTGAAATTCTGCTATGTGTTTTTACAAGTTGTCTTGTTAGCCAAATCTTGTGAACATATTCTAATGAATATTCATCCGTGAACTGGCTATGAATCAATTTCTTTCGATTCCGACCAAATTAAAATATTTTTTATGCTTATAGGTGTAAAAAAATATTTTAAGTTAACTTACGAACAAACTCGTTATAAAACCACATAGCGAAAGTAAATTTGTAAATATAAAAAAAAAATCTATAAAAGTAGGTATTGATAAAAAAAGTATGTAAATTATTGAGCAGATTGTGATTTAGTTATTCGTTTGGCGCCGCGGTTAGGCGGACCCTTCGGTTTGGCGAACGCGGGTCTGTGGAGGTTCCGCTTGGGATGAATCTCGTCGTACAAATACTCCTCTGTCAGTTCCTTGCCGTCGTCTATTTCTAGCTGAAATGAAATAATTAAACTGAATTTTATATAAAATAATTACGGCTACTATATATTTTTTGTCGACGTCCCGTTTTATAAGTTTTAACGAGCAAGATGCAACGCGAAGGTTTCATGAATATCTTTACTTCAGATATTTACATCAACAACAATATAGTAAGGGGTTATTTCACATAAACAGCTAAAATATCTGCTAGATAAATCTAAGCTTCTATAGTAATTCCGAAGAAACGAATTTCATGTAAGGGGTCGTTCACACTAGGTCCATCAATGACGATTCGTCAAAAAATCGATACATAATGACGGATAATAATAATAATAGTTTAAATAAGGACAATGATGTACAGTTCTATTAAAGAATTTATTGTGCACAATATATTGTTCATTTATAACCTTAAATCATTTCAAAATTACGAAATAAAATATAAATACTATGAAAAGAAAAACTTTTCCAAATCGTCCCCATCAGGCAGAGTACCAAGCAAACTAATAGCATTGCCCCGTTGGATGGTAATTGTTATCCGTTGTGCCAGGTAGCTCCCGGCTCTGGGGTCTCGATAAGTTTATTAGATATCTCTCTAAATATCTTATGTGCTCCCGGGTTCCAAGTGCCTAGGGTTTTCACTCCAAACGGCTCAAACATCAGATCTCCACTGAGCTCTTCATATTTGCGCCGCTTGAGGTTCTCCGCCTGGTTTGCGGCTGCGCCTGCACAGCTCGAGGTGCCCTGTACATGGGACGGGGCGAGTGTGTCGACAAGTCGCATACGGACAATTAAAATGTATAGCCGCCCATAGAAATCAAAATAACGATTCGTCAAAAAACCCAAATCGTCTTTTATGGATTAGTGTGAATGAACTCTTAAACAGGGTTTCATAAGTGTTTTATAAACTAATAATATAATAATAATATCTATAAACGCTTCACACCACGTCAATCTGGCCCCGTGCTTAGTACCTGAAGGACTTATGTTGCCGGGTACCAGACAACGGAAATATATTTAATGCTTTTAAACTATACACATATTTAAGATTTTTGTTATATGATACACATATTTAATATAAATCCATGAAACAGGAATATTGAAAAACTTTTTGTTCCGTCGGCGGGATTCGAACCCGCGACCCCCGGCGTGAGCTACCAAAGCTCACAACCACAGAGGTCGTCAAAAGTTTATCTAATGCAGTTGAAAAAAAACATACCCTTTTGACGATTTCAAGACCAAGTTTTTCGATGATTTCTAAAAATTGTCCTTTACAACTAGAGTACATCATCCTCTCCTTTATAGTGCAACTGTAGCCGGGCATCGAATAGATAAAAACTGAAATTGAATTTCGATAAAATAAGTTTTAACATTGTTGAAAGATATTTCACTATCAACCACAATAATTACTGGTTGCTTTCTTTAGAATACTATTATTATTGGAGTTAATTCTTTCGTCAATGTTGATTGGTTATGTTTAAGTTAAAGAGAGCTAGTTAGTAAATAAATGCTTATTACACAAAACTTCATATGCATGCACAGCACAGCACAGATTCACATTTTTACGTTTTAAGGCCTAAAATAGCTGTAAATTCATGACATATTGGTAAAAAAAAATATTTCTTACGGCTCTGCACTTTTTTTCTATATCTACATATATTTCACTTGTGCACCAAGAATTTTTTTTTTTGCGGAAGTGAATAAACCTAATGCACAGATAATACATTTTTTCCGAAGAAAACACAACCACTGCATTTAAATAGCGAACACCAGCCCTCCTATTATGAATTCGCTCAAGATTGGCGGTATATATCCTATGTCAAATTTCTACACAAACCACCATTGTCGATAAAGTGAAAACACAACACTTTGTTTACAATCGCGTTTTGTATGGAAATGATATTTTTTACATTGATTATTATACAATGATTATTTTTAACCGTAGGTTAGTGAAACATACCATACATATCTTAAGCGAATGCATAATAGCGGCAAACAAACAAAGGCTTCTTCACCAGACAGCAAAAAAAGTAAACTAAAGTTAAACTTTTCTAGTATCACTGCACAGCTTTGAACTCAAAGCTGATTCCTCCAAAATGCTGTTAGACAAACTGCGCTTCGACTGAGCAACAATGTTACACTATTGTCGCAGCAGTTAGTTCCTTAAGTTTGTATGTAAGCTGCCATAATAACCCGGCTGGGTTCGGCATAACGCGACGAAATTATAACGTCCGCTATCCGCCTATTATTTCTTTAAAAATTACCTACACTCTCCTTCATGTGTGTGTGAAAAGGTATATGATAATTTGATTAATTAAATAGCTAAACATATTGATTTTCGTTCATATAATTACGATATCAGCTTATAATTTTAATTTTTAAACTAGCCTGCATATCACGTGATCCGAAATGCTGTCCACCATGTAAGCTACCATAGTGACCCGGCTGGGTTCGGCATAACGCGACGAAATTATAATGTCCGCTCTCTGCGTGTTAATTCATGCATAATTACCTATACTCTCCATGTGGTCACCCTCGTGTGTGTGTGTGAACAGGTACAGGTGGTACCGTGCCTGGTCACTCGGCACCTGCGCGGGCAAGTCCGTCACGCTTATCACAGCCGCCTTAGACAGACATATCTTCTCTTCTTCTAAGTCTGAAATTATACCATCTATTAGCATTACGATGCCTTACTGCCTCAACCTCAAATCTTAATAAAAATGGTTTAAATTCATTGGACAAAAAAAACTGCTTACATTTTTTTTTCTTAGTAATTGTACAACACAAAATATGAGAATATTTGATAAGTAAATTGTTACCTATCAATTAACCTCATATCTAGTTTTGTACAATTATTAAGAAAAAAAAATGTAAGCAGTTTTTTTTGTCCAATGAATTTAAGCCATTTTTAAGATACGAAGTTGAGACAGTAAGGCATCGATTATTCAACCGCTCTAGCGAAACGCATTCTGCACATGTTTTTCTGTAGACCCTGCATACTATAAAAAAAATCTGATAGGTGTACAGTACGAATTACGATATCTGCATGGCTAGTATAGCGACCGAGAAAGTCTTCCTTTGTACAGCAAGATAGACAAAGTGAAGTTGAAGTAGTTGATGACTACAGAAAGACGCACAAAGGAGATCTGTCAGTTTATCAAAACTATCTGTCAGTTTGACTATACTTTCGCCGCCATCAGGGCTAGCGTCAGTACACTAGCCCTGATGGGGGGTTCGAATTTTTTTGGTCAGATATTCTTATAATAACGTGTCGCCGGGTGTAAAAGCGACTTTTATATAGATAGAATTTGCCATATAAATTTCAGATTTTTTTTTCGTTTTCAGTTTTTACAGTAACTAGAAAGTTCACCGCAAAGTAGTTCACAGCGTAGAAAGGGTATTTTTTGGGCAATGGGCAAGTTTCAATTATTTACTTCCAGGACTGCCACTTCCACAGAGAATTATTCAAAGGACTCATAAACACTCTAAGCTATTTTCTGTTTGTTTTCCTTATAATATTAGCGTAAGTTAGATATTTAAATTTATTTAGATGTTATAAATCTTACCTATATTGAATTGTAAATAATTATAGGAACCACGTTTGAAGTCTGCCAAGCCTTGTTTGGCAGACTCGGTTATTGGAAATGAGATGCCTCCCATAGTTGATTGCCTGGAAAAAGGTATACAGCTATTAGTCTTGTTGCAGATTGTAACTTTTATAAAACAGAAAGTATTTTAAAAAACAAGTTATTAGTCAAGATTTTTGACACCATAGAGTATAATAATATGAATGCTTTATTTCAGGCAATATAGGTAGGTCAGGTATGGATTTCCAACAACTAATTAATTATTTGACAAACTTATTTCAGTACTATAACTAAATGTCGCTTTCATATTAAAAATAAAATTTGTTGTTTCTTTTGCGATTAGTGACGTCACATACATCCCATCATGACGGACAGCATTTTTGCAGGGATAAAAAATTACATAAATTTTACAGTTGTTTTATGGCTGTTTGCGAGGTTATTTTGAGGAAATAAAATAATCACTGAAAATTGGCTATGTTAGAAACAAATCGACCTAGTTTTGCAAAAAGTGTCAAATACCCTATAATAAAACTACCTAGCATCAGTTCCATAGTTAGTGTTGTGTTCTGTCTGTTGCAACTCTTTCAATGCCTCCTCACGGTCTGTCAGTGGTGCAGGAGAGTTTACCCCACTAACATGCGCCTTATAACCCTTTAAACTCACCTCCTCCTGAAATTTGAAAGTTAAAAAATATTTTACCTGAATCAAGAATGTAACCACGCAAAATAAAAAACCAATTTGTTATGGGAGAGCCATTCTTTGGCTCAAACAGATGACTTAATTTTTCTAAAGGTATGTCAACAGTAGAAATTATTGATTGTAGTTTTGTGATTAATTATTGTTCAAGTTAAAACTCACCTTAATAGTTGCATGCATTTCATCCTTGATATGTGCTGATCCAAATTCTTGTTTTAGTGTGGCCTTTGTAGAGGCATATAACATCTTCTGCCTTACCGGTGCACTGTCCGGAGACCAGCTGAGAAGTAGCCACTCATGTCCCAAAGAATTTGTTGAGTCAAACCTAAAACCATGCTCACAACTTAGCATTTTATTTTCGAAAGTTTTACAAAGATATAATTAAATTATATCTTCGTAAAACTGCAAATTATTTGCAATCTCTCACAGATAATCATGTTTTTACTGGGTGCATAAGAACTTCTAAGCTGAGCTAGTCAATAATAATAATTAGAATAAAATGTATAATTTTGTACAGTTAAGCATGGTTATGCATGCTTATTATGTAGCCTTTTTATTAAGCTTTTGCATTTGCATTATTTCTACCTATATACTGTTACTGCTAAAAAAAAAAGAGTACCTAACTAAAATATTTTTTTTTGTATGGCTATAAAACAATTTTATTAAATTAACACATACCTGTACAAAATGTAGCATGGTAAGTCTTCTACAACTAATGATGGTACATATTTATCAAAATCACTTTCAAATGATCCTTTAACTGGATAATATTTTGCCAACACCAATTGCTCTGAAAGTTTATTAACAAAAAGTTTTAATGATTGATATAGTATATATTAAAGTATTACAGCTAACATAATGGTATTATTTGCTGACTTGTAAACCTTTTTTTTCTTGACATTAAGTCTGTAGATATTATTTAATATACATCTCTATTCAGGGGATACAATAAAGTAATACCTATATTAGTACAAAGAATTATAATGTATTTTAAAATGAAACCAAACTTAACTTACCATTTTCAATGCTCACTTTCAAAACTCGTATTTTCCCATCTCTACATTTGCCAAAATATTTCTTTAATTCATTGTTAGCTAAGGAATTAAAATTTTAGTTTAGTAAAATTCAACATAACACCTTTTTTACTAAGACTGAGTCTGCTAGATCTTAAATTTTGCCTATCAACTGATATTATTAAATTATAATCTGATGTATAAAATGTGGGACTGCTATCATCGACTATAATAGCAGTTCCCGAAGGATGAGTCTTCTATTGATTGATATATTTTTAGATAGAGGTTTAACCTTGTTACTCTTCTTGGGTCATAGTTATTGACTCGTACAGGGTGTGGCTTAGGGAAATTAAATTATTTTTGTTATAATTTACAACAATTATGACGACAAAGAGATACTTATATTTGTATATAGAGTAAAATCTCAAATACCTTGGATACCGGTCTGATGGGACATGTTGTTATCACTCCTTGAACAAAGTTGTTAGTATATTATCACGACTGATTTAATAATTATAACGGGATTTTAAGTGGGCGATATAGAGTTTTATCATAGTTTTTAAAGTGCCAAATTACAAACTGATCGCGTATCGCACTGACGTAAATAAAATATTGAACTAATGACATTGACAGCATCTTAAAACTCCTGTCACTCAAATATTTTTTTCTATACAATCATGGCCAGTGTCAAGTAAAAGTGGGAAACAAAAATTTATATTCATATAATCAAAGATTAATGGGACGTTTTCTTTCTTTTTTAATTTGATTGTCAAGCAGTTTTCGTCGTGGCCGCTAGATGGCGTATGGG
>JAOTAV010058400.1:0-15121 GCA_026546445.1 Cyclargus thomasi
CAGGCTCAGTTCTGCAGCATATGCTGTTAGAAAGATTAGGGAAATTACAGACGAAGACACGGCGCGATTAGTATATTCTAGTTATTTTTCGTTCGGTTAGTTCCCGAACCGGTTGTAGGCGCCGTAGTCTCGACGTTTAGAAAGTGTACTTAAAGTACTTATTTTGAATAAAAAGATTTTGGTTTGATTTGATTTGATTTGCATTAAGACACTTATGTGCAGGATGCAGCGACGCGACATGTAACGTCCAAAATATTCTTTGTATGGAACCGTACAAGCAATGCTCCATTTGCTGCTCATCACCACCACCAAACGTCGCTTTTATATTACGTGAAGTGTCGCGCCGCGTCGTAAAGTGTCTTTTAGTGTGATTTTGCCTTTATCATGAAGCTTAAAATTAATATCACAATATACTATATTTACTGAAAATTATAAATTTTATACATACCTAGGTCTATGCACTTCTGTGTCATAAAAAAGCACTCAGTCACAAAATTGTATGAATCAGCAGTTGGTCTTTTGACAGTTTGACCATTTTCATCTTCTTTAGCCGGTAAGAGGCAGGTCTCGTCATATAAACACGTCAAATGAACTGATTTCGTAGCTGCTTCTTCAGGCTGAAGTTGAAGCATTAAGCATTAAATTGAATGACATAAAAACCATAGCAAACTAATTCTAGTCTAGTCGAAAAATGTTCAAAAGGATGGAGTAGATGGACAAGTTATTCATCCACAAATCATATTTTGTTAGCTAGGCTAACCCTTAATGCCCTCTCTCTGAGATCATGTATAAGAAGGTACATATCTCTGTAACATAGAGCTTTGATTATATTATTGTGAGTCTAATGCTTCAAAATTTGATTATAACACTCAGTGCCTGATTCTTTAACATCATATAATCATTAACTTTTGCAATAAATACGTACTGGTACTGCACAATATGTAGGGTCAATTTTTAGTGCTTTTGGGTCATCTGGATGTGAGCAAAATGGCTGACATAATTGTAACAACACAGCACCAAGATTCAGCATAAATCCATCCGACACCGTTGTAGCTGTTAATGGTTCTGCACCCTAAAATAAATATAATATAAAAAAAAACATCAAATTGTAAATAAACTTAATTACGCAGAAATAATCTTATACACTTGATTGTTGTCCTCATTGTTCTGTAACTCTTTGTTAAAAATGTTTAAATTTTAAATTATTTTAATAGGCTAGTTTGCAACTACGTAAAAGCTGTTCTAAACAGTTTAATGAGCTATGTCTTCTTAGACTACAATGAATTTAAATAGATGATGGCCCCAATATACCACTAACCATGTTTGCCAGTTTTCCTCTTGACACATTAGCTTTCAGACATTTTCCAATCCATGTTAACAGTCTACTTTTAATAGGAGGACCTGCCTTCAGCAGAGTCAGGAATGTTTTGTGCATATTATTTGTGAGATGTGATGCAGCACTCCAAACTGAAGTCTCAACCATACTGGTAGCTGCCTAAAAAGAGAGTATTAAAAAGTATAGTGCAACCATATTTTAATAAGTATTATAATAATTTAATATTTTTTACTTATGATATTTTTTTTAAAGGCAAAACTTGTCAAGGAGGCATACACAAAATATACTAATAAGAATATGAATTAAATTAAATATGTAACATACTGGGTCCATAGGGTTGTCAAAGAAATGTTGTGAATATGAGTTATTTCTGGGCAGAACGGACAGCCCAAGAAGAGCACCAAAGACAGTATCTTCATAAAACCTTCCAATCTCTGGATTTTTAGGCTCAACAACATCCATAAGGATGGGTGCCAAGTGGGAGTTACCTGTGGATTATTACATTCTTAGACAATTATTGTGTAAAAAAATAATAAATTTACACAAATGAATAAACAATATGCCTTCTTTTAGGAAGTTGGATAATAACTTACTTGCAAAAAGTTGTATAGAAGGTAGTATGTAGATAGGCAGATTAATAATGTTACATTTATTAATGTCTGTGTGGATTCTATTCAACACAGGTATCATTGTTTCCCGCAGTTGACTTTGTGTTTCTTCCATATCTAAAAGATTATGTAAACCAGACAGTAAGCTAACATGTTTCAATTGAAATAATTATGTCACTTTATTTTGAACATTACCTTCTGACATAAAAGCTCTGACTAGATCCATAAAGAAAACATGGCACTGTGGATCAACATTTCTCAGCAAATCCACCAGCTGAATAGAAAAATCTTGCCCTTCAAAGAGAGCAGGTTGTTTCAAAGCTGTAACAGCATTTCTAAAGATCAGTTCCTTCATTTTTTTAACTGCATTTTTTGTTGGATTTGTTTCAATTTGCTCATAGCTCTGTAAGTTTTGCATTGCACTAAATAAATAAGTGAAGACCTGTTTTTGTATAACATGTTCCTTAAAAACTTTTTGTGATTTAGGTAAAACAAATTGTTCAATGTCTTGCAAAAGTAATCTCTCAAAGAGAGCCTGTTCCAAAGCTTCTAGATCAATGAAAATTCTTGGGCTAATAGCTTGCGCTAGTTCTTCTAGGAAGATCAATTGTTTGTTCGACTGTCCTTTTATTGCTAGAGGGTTTATGGTGAAGTGAAATACGTCTTCAACGATGTTGTTGATTGTCTGAACATTTTTATCATCCACGGAAAGATCCGAGTTCGTTTCTAAGGTTTTTTCTGAATTGTAATCTGTGTCAGTCACTGACTTTGCTTCGGATGTCCCCATTAGGCCCGCAAAGGGATTAGATTGTTGAGACATTGTAAAACTTGTTATAATTTACGAACCAAAACAATCAAGTTATTACACTTATTCAGCTATCTTTTACATTATACTTTTATACCAAAGCTGATGCAAATTCAAATTTTCTTCGAGAGCATAATATACGCCTTGAAAATATGTATAAATTTTTGTCAATGTTGATAACACAATCTGTAAAACTTTATAAATTATTGATAAAAATTCATTGCAACAACAGCAGTAAAATTGAAATTTAATTTTTGACAGTGACGCATGGAAATTAAAAAGTCGAAAAGACATATTCATTACACAGACTACATAACTATATTTTTTCAAAATTATGTTTAATAATTAGGAGGATTAAAGAAGGATTAATGCTTTATTTTTGTACGTAAAAAACACCACTTTTTATTTTAACAATAAAAAAACCATTTAAAACACTAGTCATAACAGTATGGAATGAAATTATTGCTTAAAAAAATAACATCTTATGAAGAAAAAAACAGATAGATTTAATGGAAGTCAAATATTATAGTATATTAAATAAGTACACTTAATTATATTGATTTGTTTAATAAGATTATTGTTCATTTAAATTATAAAGTCCTTAAAATACTTGATTTTGATAAAAATTAAAATCCAATGAAATAAGAAGCTATCTTGAGTCATCAAAAGTTGTTAAATGTTGGTCATACTGACGCTACACAAGCGCCAATGCGTTAAAATGTTGAACTAAAGAAATACAATTTTCGCCCTCGTTTCGCTGCAGTCGTCGGCCAGAATCCGAATTCATTTTGCGTATTTGAAATAGTCGACCTTATGCAACAATGCTATGAAAGATTTCTCTTACATGGCGTATAGTAGTCTCACATAGTGAATCGTTCATTTAATGTAAGATTGGTAAACACTTAATAATTATTATGTACTAGCTAGGTCATACAGAGCGTGTCCCCTAAGTTAACGCAATAGTTAAAGTGCTTGTCCTTTTCAAGTCTACACGTGCATATAATTTAATATAATAATTTTAATTGATAAAGGGTTTATTCCCTCATTATAATATTATGTTATCAACCTGTAAAACACGATCTTATGCATTTCTTTGTAAGTGGCAAGATGTCCAAAATGGCGTCTACAATTTGTATCACTTTGATAAACTGACCATGATCTAAGCGTAAAGATACTTTTTGTGCATGAGTCTTTCTAAACATTTTTTTATTTTAATAACATGTCCACAAATATATTTAAATAGTGGTTGTATATTTTGTAAAAATAATGGGTTGGTGTTGGTAATAATTTTATAGCTGCTTGCCTGAGTATTATATTAAAACATCAATACTTAATATAGGCTACACCTAATTATTGATATAAATTCGTAAAAAGTAAATTCGTTGCATTTCATAGAAAATCGCGGTAAATCAACGGGTATAATGTAGTTGTTAATTTAGAATATAAACGCCATTTTGTTGTGTGAGTGCGAGCGTTGTACGCGTGACCTCGAAAAAGGAAGGACACAATATCTTTGTTGCATTCTAGAAGGCTGACGTCATTCATTCCGTGGCGAGAACTAGGCGCATAGCAAGACGTTGTGAAATGTGAACGGCCGCCCACTTCAGACATAATATTTGTATCATTCTAATTTACTTGAAAGTTGTGTGGTTGTGGACTGTGGCAAAGAACAGTTTGTCCGCTGACTTCTGCCACGAATGTTCTAACAACTGCGCAATAAACCATTAACTTGTGAACCGGGGATTCAGTATAAATGACCATTGTCGCAACGATTATTAGGTACAGTATAGTAATGGAACCCTTGAAAAATACACAAGTATCATTGGAAAAGATGGTACCAACGCGATATTATGTACCCATTTTAAATTTATCCCTAAATTTAACGATATTTTAAACATACAAAATTAGATTTATTAAAATTTAAAATGGCGACAGCCTTCTTGCATTCAAAATTATCATGTTTTATGTGTATTTTTAGCAAAATAGGAGCATTAGTGCGCGTTAGTGTATTTGTTTTTGCTAGATAACATTCTAAAACTTGTTTAAAATCAATTTTTATTTACAGCTTTTTTAGGCTAAAAATAAAATGTATAATCCGTGCAAAGTCTCTGCATTAATCAATACGTAGTACGAACATTCGCTAGTTTGTTCATTTGTTTTTGTAGGGTTATACAAAGATGGCGGCTGCTCTTCTGAATTTGCCAACACATAACTTGTAATTTTTTTTAAATAATATTGCTATTGATTTCTCAAATAATAATAATAATAATTAGATACATGTATATTTGCAATGTTACATTTACAATATGAAGTATATAAATCATATTCACAAGCCGAATTGCGCAAAATTGAAACTTCGTAATGTATCGTTCGTATATCGTTTAGTCGCATTTTACTACGTGACCTACTTTCAAACATTTCATTTCACATTAATACATTTCACATAAAGTAAATAAAAAATGATATCTGTCAGCATAGTACAAAGTTAGTTAAGATATGCAATGATAAAAAATGTATTTTAGTCATCGCCACCATAACTTTATTTACTGCAACTAATCTATTTTAAGATTACGATAAAATAGCATTTACTTATTTAGTACTTATTGGTGCAATATTGAATTAAAGTATTTAACAGTAGTTAAACTGTACAGTGTTACTGAAAAGACTATAAAAACTCTTAGAAAAAATTCTAAGAAATATTCTAGTACGTATTGTATTACCAACATTCAGCTTTGCCGATTTTTTATAACTCGCTATTAATTTCTTAAATTACTGTAAATTATGCAAGTAAAATAATTTAAAACTAAAATAAAGACTGAAAAATGATTTACCCATGGCTAATTATTATTTCGAGGTCATAATTTAATAATTACTAAACTTTTACCAATATTCTCTATTTTATCCATGCTACATAGTGTGGATAAAAAATAGCATAAATAATAGCATAGCAAAAACAAATCGAGAAACGTCGGCCAAGTGCGATTCAGCCTTGCGCACGTATAATACAAATCATAATTAGGCAAAAAACAATTAGACGTTTATATTATTTGGTTTTTACATATATAAATACATGTTTTGCGAAGACTAAATTCTTTTTAGATAAGTACGGTTGGATGACACATAGGTACGGTCAATAAGTGAAACTCTGTACAAAACCCTAAAATGCGGTCAATTACAAAATGCACGGAGTTTCATTATTAGCCAGCTTATTTATTTTTACTAGTTAAGCTGCTTTAGTTCAATGTTGTTGCGGCCTTCATACGATCAATGATAATCAAAATAGGAAACTAACAAAGCCTTTTGGAGCAAAAACCTAGTTATTTAAATAATATACTGAGCATTACTGAAATATTTAAGACGTAATAGGTAAAACTTAACTTTATTTTTACACGCAGTGGCTTTTACCAGCTATAAAAGTAAAGCAAGGTTATTACGTTTTTCAAGAAATTTACGTGTCATAATACACGTCTACGGGCTTAAAGGTAACTTTTTATTGTTAAATGTTGTAAAGGAAATAACTGATAAAGGTAAAGCTGCTTAAGGGTAGAAGTGACTAAAATTTAACTGGTATAACTATTGTAAAATTACAATAGTGAGGCTCACATAGACAATAAAGGACGTCATTATCGTTTAACGAAAAAGTCCTTTTCGTAGATAAAAAATAGATAATAGTAATAAAGTTTACATTAACAATATATATATTGTTTTAATTTAAATTAGGTTGATAACATAATTGTTTAAAATTAAAATTTTAACTTTAACTGCGACAGTTAGAGACGAATATCAATTACTTAACTGTTATTAAATAAAAAAAGTTTTAAGATGATATCCGATTATCTAACGAATTCTTATGTAAAAGTCGTCTTTTACATAAGAATTCGTTAGATACGTTTTTTCGCCTGATTGCGACATTAAGATGTCGTAAATAGTTAAAATAGTAGGTACAACAGTCCTTAATTTTTGCCTTGCACGCGTTTTGAGTATATGTATGAGTATCTATAAACAGGATATCATGGTTAATAATAATAATGTTAGGATCTAATTACCATTTCTTGATAATATCTTAATAATTACCAAAAAAACATGAAGTATACAATACTTAGCGTTCATTTTAATAGAACCCATATCCAAATAATTTATAACAGAAATCATTAATTATTTATTTTTGTGAATTTCAGAGAGGCGCACGTAATGGCGGACCCAGAAACGAATATTGAAGATTTGGAGGATGGGGAAATCGAAAGTGATGGCGATGACAACGACGAAAAAGATACCAAAAATGACAAATCAGAAAATAATGCTATAGCCAATCAATTTGAAGAAAAGCCTGAAATTCAAGAATTTTACTATTCCAAATCAGGCAAGAAAAAGAAATCGAAATCAAATAAAAGTGAACAAAAGAAGGACAAAAGCAAGAAAAATCGGAAACACTCTAACGAAGATGATTTTGCGGGAAATATAGAAAGAGCTATCAGAAAGGCAATGAACAAAAATAATGACGATGAAATGCAAAACATTGATGTTGATGAGCGACGTAAACATAAAAAGAGAAAGAAATATGATGGTAATGATGGGACAAACAAGAAACGTAAAAAACAAGACGTATCAGACGAAATGGACGAAAATGAAATGATGTGCGTAAGAGGAGCATCGCCAGTACAATCAGCTACAAACGATATGTTTGCAGAAGATGAAAAAGACTCATATGAATCTGACAGTAGTCATTCTGATAGCAGAGAGCCTCAAATGCAACGTAAAAAACGACAAAAGTTTCAACAACGACACAAAAATAAAAATGATAGGAGACGAGGAAATCATCCAATGCAAGATCCGGATGGAGTATGCGTATATTTTATGCAGGGAAAATGTCATAAAGGTGATGATTGTACATTATCTCATGATGCAGAGCCTCCGCGAAAGATGGAATTATGCAAATTCTATCTAATGGATTGTTGTGCTAAAAGGGATAAATGTCTGTATATGCACGCAGATTTTCCATGTAAATATTACCACACTGGGCTTCCTTGTCTATATAAAGACGAATGCAAATTTGCACATGGAAAGCCCTTAAATGACAGCCTTAAAAATATTTTACTAAAACACATTGAATCGGCCCCCAAAGAGATATTAGGAGATTTTCCTAGGTTAAATAGGGATGGAGCTTTAAAAATGATCCAAACAACTCAATTGAAATTAATGCAACAATTTTCAGATAACTCAGATACCTACGGGAAGAATATTCCATCTCTCTTCGATTTGAATATACCCAACCCGCTGAATAATTCGGATACAATTCAAGGTAATCAATTTAATCATGAAAAGAATAACAGGTCTTCCACTAAAGTTCGACAATCGCGTTGGCAAAATGATACTACAAACCAAAGTAATCATGTCAGTTCTTCTCCAACGAATGTCGGTTCTGCCAATGTTTTAAACATTAAAAATCTTACAGGTGTATTATCACCTCGCCAGATATCTGACCTTACCAAAATGGGAATTGAGAATCTTGATCAACTAGGACAATTGACTGTATTGCAGCTAAATAGTATAGGTATTTCCTTGAGACAAATCACAGAAATACAACTTAATACTATGAGTATACAAAAACTAGGTTTAATTAATAATGTTGATCAACAGCCCCAATTTATAGGATCTGCTGTCACAAAAGATTTAGATTTAAGAGTACCCCCTACAGTTCCAGTAATTAATAGTTTACCAGTTTCATCCCAATTGCCTGGTCAAGACGTAGACATGCGATTTCAACAAAGTTTAGCACGGGGCTCGTCTAATCAAACTGATAAGGACCCAGGGCCGAATAAAGATATGATCGATATTGATCAATACACAAAAGATGCTTTAAAGTTTGCTACAAAAGATAAGGAAAACATCGATATGAATGAGACTTTTGAAAACGAAAAAGTGATGTCTGCTGAAGTAAAAGACGTAGACCATAGAGTGTTGCCATTCCCTGAAGATGACCCAAGAACAATAAAGCCAGCAATCGTAGAAGCTCCCATGTCTACTGAAGGTGATACCGATATAAGGTTCCTTCAGCCTGAACCAATATTCAAAAATCCTGGAAAGCGACAAAGATTATCTACAACGGATGATGAAGATAATAATTTATTGATTGATGAAAAATGGTATTCAAGCGATGAAGAAAAAGGTGGCAAAAAAAGTCAGTCACCTCTTCTCTCACCCCAAAAAGCAAAAGATAACGTTTCTCCTATTGTGGAACAACCTAAACCCTCAGTTATAGAACCTTCTGCCGTTTTAAATAAGCTCGGAGATTTGTCAAAAATTGATATAAGTGAGGAAGTGACAAAATTGTTAAACACTATGAAAAACAATTTACACGGAAATACCCCTGACATAAACAACGACAACCAACAACCAGTTTCGAGAGACCCTCGTGCAAGAAAATCGCCACCTAAAACAAGCGAGCCCACCAAAAGTGTCTCTAAGAAACCAAGAATATCTATTTATGAGTGTATCGATGGTGAGCCTACTGATGGACGCAGACGCGCTGACGTCGACTTACGTCAAACAGATTTTAATTTATCAAATTTTGGTGACACTGACTTGAGACAAGGAAGTAGTGGTGACATAGATTTCCGTCTAGGGTTACCTTTTAAACCTCTTCCAAATTATACTCCGGCATCGGAGATAAACGGTTCAATTAACAGTCATCCCCCCATTCAATACAAATTGATAACTATTCATATTCCGAGACCAGACTACACTGATATTAGAAATAGTACTGCTAAATCACAGGCGTTATCAGATCCAAGACTTAGAAAAGTATTCAGACTATCTACTGAAGAATCAAATAGTGATAGTGAAAAGTCATTACCGACACCAAGTGTCGCGCCACGAGTCGATCCTCGGAGAAAACCTAAAGATTCAGTCGATATTGTTGGTCAAGAACACAAATCTAATTCGCTCGATCTCCAGACTATACTTCAAAATTCAAACTGGTACAAAGACTTAAGTTCGACTCAAAAGATATTCGTGAATCAACATCTAGCGCCGGTGACGCAAATGATAAAACAACATCAACAGGAAAAATTATTAGGAAAAAAGTTCGACTTAACGGCTATTCAAAGCAATACCATTTTATGTTCTATATTCAGCAATTTAAATGTTTCTTTAAATGATAGCGGCGAATTCACAGCTCTACCGAAACCCAAGGAAGCTCTTTTAAAAACGCCAGTCGGTTTCAATCCGTTGCCTTTCGGCATGAACAGCAATATGCCGGTACCGCCGGGACAAATGGAACCTAATATGAATATGATGAACGTGCCATTAGGGATGGGTCCAACAGGTAACTTGAATATGAACGTGGGAATGCCCGGATTTAATCATCAACTTCAAGACCCCCGCGGCGATCCCAGGGGCGACCCGCGAGGTGGGCCCACCCCTGGACTGCTGGGCATAGCACCAAACATGCCCCACAATTTCGGTAATAACAACTTCGGGGCACCCAATTTCGGCAACGTTGGCTTCAATCCTGATTATAATAATTTTATGGACGGCGATCCGAATTTCCAACGATTTCCAAATCGAGGCGGACATCGCGGTCGGGGCAACGACAGGTGGAATCGTGGCGGCTCGGGCAGGGGGCATCGAGACAGAAAAAACTTTAACGATAGAGGTAATTGGAAAAATGATAGACATTAAGTGTATATAAGTTAGTATTAGTGTAACCCTTCCACATAACAAATAATGTGATCAAGGTGATAATTATATTAGTAATGATAGACTTTTTTAAAACATTTTTATAACAATATTGTAATATGTATTATTATGAAATATCGCGCGTTATCCTGTAAATATTGTACTTACCTGTAAATTTTTATTATTTTATATAAGCTATGAACTAATTATGTTATAAATATGTTACGTTAATTTACATCAACTCATACGAGCCAAATGTTTTAAGACTGAGCGCAGGATTTAAAATAGTTCGTTAATGCGTAGCGTGGTAGATCAGTCACAGTATGTTCGTAGAATGTTGTGTCTACAGTTTGTAACAAACAAAGTGATAACACATTAGTGTTTGTGTGGGTTCCTTATAGTTCACTGTGAATGTACTGAAAGTTGTAGGTACTGAAAGAGCATTTTTATAGGTATGTGCAAGCTCCTCAGCGCGCAGCGATGAGAGTTAAAAATACTCTTTCGGTACTGATGCTTTCACAGTTTACTGTATAGGACACATTCGTATATACCCAAAATTTATCACTTGTTTTTTACATCATCTATAGTATGGGTAGTAATACCTCAGAAGTAAATTAAGCAATAAACGTTAGTTAAAACAAAAAATAATTAATATAATGTCCAGTAACCTTTTCATAAAAGCGAAAATGGATGAGTTATATTTTGTATCTATAAAGCGTAAAATTAGTATTTATTTTCTGTTAAAAAAATAAATTGGACTCAATGGTGTATGACAGTTCCGCTGGACTTAAAATAAATTTACGATTTTATCAGTTATGTCTTAATTTGTACCTTATATTTTAAAAATGTTTATTTTTCAGCTGTCATAGTAGATTTTATGAAAAGATGAGCATTCCCGATTTATGAGATGGATGTTTTTCAGACAAATTATTGTATGGGTGACAGATATAGGTGAGTATTGTTAGGAAAATCCATTATCTAATTTAAAAATTCTTTCATTAAATAGATATTTTATTTAAAGATTGTAAAACCGAAGTAATGTAATTCGAAAAGTCGATTTTCAATCTGTTTCCACCGGTTTTCAAATTGATGGCGACTTGTGATACTTTTGAGAAAGTGGGAGCTGGAACAAACAAAAGTATCTGAAATAGATGCATACGTGTATAGAATACATATTTGTAGATCATTAAACTTCACATTTAAGCTTCTGGTTAAAAAATTATAATAGAACGTATAAAGTATAATATTATATTCATTCTGATATGCCTTTATATCAGATTCTTAGTCACAGACATTTTGAAGATTTAATTACTTCGACAAAATGGCGTTTGGTGACGTACAAATTAAGTTCATGCCTACGTCTTTCTACTATAACATTGCTTATTATTAAAAAAAATCAAATGTCAGTTATCAAGATCGTAGGTATCCAATTTTATTTTTTTTCGCAATATGCTGGTACGCTACATTCTATGTAACAAAAAATGTTGAAATTGAATAGCTCTGTAATATGTGCCTTTAATAAAAAAGTAAGGCATTATTTTAATATTACTAAATGAAGGCAGAAGCTACTGATATTGGATGTGACGGGCAACACCGCCACTTTACTACACAATAATGTAATTTATGGGGGTTCTACACGGCGGGAACAAACATCACGCAAAGGTGCACTTTGATGCAATCCAAATTGCACCCTAAGTTCATGGCGGACAATTGAAAATAGCTATACTCCATAGACACCATTTACAACAGAAATATCTTAGATGCACCCTCAATTCAATCTTACGCCATGAACTGAGGGTGCAGTTTGGAGTGCATCAAGGTCGTGTTTGACATTAAGGTTTGTCAAACACGACCATTTACAACATTATTTAAAAATGCACCTTCAGTTCATGGCGTAAGATTAAAAATGCATTGTATCATCACCTTTGCGTGATATTTGTTCACGCCGTGTAGAACGCCCTTTAAGGTGTGAATTAGTGCGCTGTGGGAATAGCCACTTAGACTTACCGAAAATTTGGTAATTAAAACATCATCTAAGCATATTTTATTTACATTTTAATTTTCTTTACTTCGTTAAAAGTTTAGATTTAAAAAAAAATCAGTAAAATTAAGTTACTTTTTCATCACATTTCGATCTATGCCATATAGGTTAACCACAACTAATTTGACAGATTTGCCATACTTCTTCTATTAGATAAATTCGGATCGCATATTTATAACTTAATTTTTCAGCCACTTTTTCTAAAAATAATGTTTCTTAATATTTTTGTACTATTTGATGAATTTAAGCAGTATCTTGCAATGGATATAGCTATCAGACACGTAGTATTTCCCCGATTAGGTACCTCCGCACCAGTAATTTGACTATATGAAGCAAACAAAATGCCTATAAGGCACTTTAACAGAGTCTCTGTTAAAGTGCCTTATAGGCTATACATGACTTATCTGATAGATGAAGTAGGTATGTATAGAGAATCTGCCAAATAAGCACCATATCCGACACTTATTAGGTATAAGGAACTGGTGAAATAGGCTCTATTAATAGAATTATAACATAGAAGCTGAGTACAAAAGTAATAACATATTTTATAACTATATACATACACAAATTCAATACGTCCAAGTCGTCTTCATCTTCAGAGCAATTGTACAGTACGACGCATTGCTTTGGCGAAAGTTTCGCTTGCGATACGAAGTAGTTGTAGAGAAGTTCCATCTCCCTGGACGCTACGTTAACTGTGTTAGGAGAGCATACCAATATTACACCGTGCACCCCAGAACGAAACGCAGGCCAGCAAGATTCGAACCTGATAAAGTTAAAAATGTTTAGTACACCGTACACATAAGGAAATTAAAGAATTTTAGATCATACAGCGCCATCTACATAGTTTAATCTTCGAATTGAATAATATGAATCACAAGAAGAACAGAAGAAAGAAAAAAAAACGCAATTCTAGCCTTTTGTCCATTCAACTTTAACAATATAAAACACACATAAAAGAACATGGTAAATAAATTTCTATGCTTAAACACTACTTGGATTTTACAGACGATGACACGCCAGCACGATTGTGTAGGCATACTCGTCTCGCCGATTATCGTCGTTCAACTTTGTGAAGTAGTGCTTTTACTACGAACGATTTTGTGGATGCTTGCACGATGACTGTGTCGACGATCGTCGTTGAATACGTAGGGTCTGCATTACATATAAACGACACAGCACAAAACTGCGATATTGCTATTTACTTATGATCTCCACTGCAGTCCCATAGCTCTACATCGACTTTGAATTGTTTGTCATTGACGTTCAAAGAGGGTTGTATCTCTACAATACGAACTCCTTGCGTTGGTCTAGAAATCACATCGTCGGTGGCCGAAGACTCCGATAGAAAATTCGCCACTGCCGTTTTTCCACTCTGAAACATTTTTTCGTTAATTTCTGAACCAAGAACCGGAAGAGACTTATATATCTATATATATAAAAATGAATTGCTGTTCGTTAGTTTCGCTAAAACTCGAGAACGGCTGAACAGATTTATCTTATCTTTAATTATTCGTAGAGGTCTAGGGAAGGTTTAAAAGGTGAGAAAAATTCGAATAATTGCTTCGAAAATCCTCAAAACAGCATTTTTCTATTTCCCATACAAACGTTTTC
The DNA here is from genome assembly GCA_026546445.1 of Cyclargus thomasi. Lineage (NCBI taxonomy): Eukaryota > Metazoa > Arthropoda > Insecta > Lepidoptera > Lycaenidae > Cyclargus > Cyclargus thomasi. The sequence goes on from JAOTAV010058400.1 coordinate 14,082, forward strand.
TAAATAAAATGGTGAGTCAATTTGTAATTTATTACCGCTGCATAAAGTTCAAATTCGCGTGGGAAATTTTCTCACTTTGATTAATTACAATTTACGATGCCGAGGAGAAGACGACCTGACTCAGGTCGTCGTAGTCAATCGAATGCGAAGAGCTACCTCACGTGCTAACCGCACTGATGACCAGAGAGAGACAGATCAAGAAAATAGTCGTATTAGTCATTTTATACAAAAGTATGGTCTTTTATTTATCTATGAGGCAGTACGAATTCTGCCGGGTCAGCTAGTAATGTATATATATTTATTTCCAAACGAAAATCATTGACGTAGGTAGAAAGGCTGCGAGTTTGAAGTGGATTTTGGCAGGGCATGTCTCCCGTATGCACCCGGACCGATGGGCTCATCTGGTTTCGGAGTGGTCACCCACTGGTCGGCGTAACAGAGGCCGACCCGAGAAAAGGTGGCTCGATGAACTGGATGCGTTGTGGTCGATCGTGTCCCAAGATCGTGAAGTGAGGAAGAGAAGAGCATTTGCCCAGCAGTGGGACACTATAGGCTGATTATAATAATAATATATATTTATCATATTAAAGCTTTAGAAGAGTTTGAACGCGCTAACCTCGAAATTGAAAAATCCTTTTCGTGTTGGTTAGTCCATATATCGAGGAAGGCTATAGGCTATATAACATCACGCTACGACCAACAGGAGCCGAGCAGTAATCAAAAAATGTTACAGTAAAAACGGGATAATTTATGAAGTTCCACGTGGACGTAGTCGCGGGCACCGGCTAGTTGTACATAATACACTAACAAGTGTGACGGCTAGCCAGTATTCAGGTCACAAATATTGATTCGACGCCACGTTTTTGTGGCTTTCCGCTGTATAGGCCGATGGAAAGAAATAGGGAATATGCGTATTAATCAAAATTTATTGATAATGATTTCCGTTGTTGTATTGTTCTATAATAATAATAATAATAATAATTGTTTATTGTCATCAAAAATTAATTACAATTGAAAAAACACATTATGAAATATTTGGT
>JAOTAV010058411.1:0-15121 GCA_026546445.1 Cyclargus thomasi
ATACTTACTACTTAATTTTTAGCTGACCGTTTTGTTAACTCGCTACTGTACTTAATTAAATGTAAACCGGGCCTAAGCTTAAGTTCAATAGGGCTCAGGCCCTGGTTTGGATTGAAATCATTTTATTATAACCAGGTCTCGAAGTGCGCGCCTTCGTCCGGGACCCCTCGAAGCTGCCGGAACACATCAAGTCCAAAGTGGAAGTGTTCAAGGGTGACGTCCTAGAACCGGACTCGGTGAACTATGCCGTAGAGGGCACCGACGGGGTCGTTATCGCGCTCGGCACTAGAGGCAACTTAGAGGCCACCTCAGACATGTCGGAGGGTACCAGGAACATCGTAGACTCCATGAGGGCGAAGCGCGTCAACACCGTCTCGGCCTGTGTGTCGGCCTTCCTGTTCTACGAGCCGGAGAAAGTGCCCCCCATATTCACAAACGTCACGAAGGATCACCAGAGGATGGCCGACGTCATCAAGGAGAGCGGCTTCAACTACGTCCTCGTGTACCCGCCACACATCTCTGGTGAGTTTAATCCCCTTATTCATAAAAAATATTTAAGCATTGTTAACTAATCACAGGTTCGCTGTCCCTTTCTGTCGTGTGACGCTTTCAATATTCCAGAAAGGGACAGCGAACATTGATTAGTTAATCATTGCTTAAATATTTTTATGAGTAAGGGGGTAAATATCTACCTATGGTAATAAGTGGTTTTTTTGTAATACAAGAGAGCCGCTCGTTTCAAGAAATATCGCGATGAAACGAAACCTTAAAAATGAACCCCTTTATATTGTATAAACTTGAAGATATAATGTTACCTTTTCATCTTTATAGGAAAACAATCGATTTAAAAAAAATTAGTCAACGAGACTAATCTAACATGTATCATGAATGGTCCGAGCATTCGAGGTTCCTTTGTTGTAGATGGAATATGCAGTTTGGTCAAATAATGTTTAATTTTTCCTCCTCTCCTCTTTGCAGCCCCTTTTCAGATACACGGTCGCTGTGCCGTGTAAAGGTGTAATGTATTGAGTGACAATGAGAGCTTTCACATGCTGCGGCGACCGTGCTGTGGTTTATAAACTTTATTGATATTAACAATTGCCCGCGTTTATAAACGTTACGAGTGTCTCAGTTCTTTTATGGACTTGTACATCATTCCACATCAACAAGCAGTGGCGTAACTATACCGTTCGAGGCCCGTGGCAAATTCGTTTTCGTTCCACTATGTCAAACCGATACAAAAACACGTCATGCGATTAAAAAAAAATCGCTTGCCACTTGTCTAGGGGGGCTGACCGGGGGCCCCTTTCGGCTGGGGCCCCGTGGCATTTTGCCGGCTTACCACCTTGTTAGCTACGCCACTGTCAATAAGGCATATAGCGAACGTGTCGCGGCCGCGTGCACGTGTAACTTCTTTCCTTCAAATTGTTTTATATCTACAAACTATTCCAACAGACGACCCCAGCCGGGAGATGATCGTGGAAGTCAACCCTGAGAAGTCTCCGGGCCGCACCATCTCCAAGCACGACCTGGGCAAGTTCCTAGTGGACTCGCTCTCCGAAACAAAGTACTATAAATCCGTGATAGGCCTTTGTAACGTGCCGCAGCAGTAATCAGTGAACGAGCGGTGTTCATGAGTTTCTCTAGACAAAGGAATCGTTGACGAATGCTTACAGAAGATTTCGATAACGTTTCGATGACTTTGTCCACAAAAACATAATCTAAATACTCGTAGGGTTGTCGAACATTATTTGTATTTATCTTTCGATATCTTGTCGAATATCACGCTATTCATTGTACATCAATATTGGTACTGGCCGCAAAAGTTGATGCGTCACACAGCAGTACGTCAAGGTCGAAAGCTTTGAAAAGAGATGTTCAATTAAATATTTACCCCCTTATTCATAATAAAAATATTTAAACAGTGCTTAGCTAATTAAGATTCGCTGTCCCTCTCTGTCGTGTGACGTTTTCAATATTCCAGAAAAGGATTGCGAATCTCGATTAGTTAAACACAGTTTAAATATTGTTTATAAATAAGGGGGCTATAATCTATATTCAGGTCTCAATACGCGTTTCATTGCGTACGTATATGCCTATCGATAGCGATAGGCATATACGTACGTATACGATACGCTCCGTTTCTTTCACTCGCACACGTATAGACGTGTGCGAGTGAAAGAAACGGAGCGATGGATCATAATAAAATTCTTGTAATTCCGCGACCACACTCTATTTTAGATATTCATTGAATGGTTTTACGAAGCCAATGCTTGCCGAACGTCTCTTCTCGAAGGTGTTAATAATTTACAGCCAGGATTTTTGGTTAAATCAGTAACCACTTCCCACCATGGCAATACATTCTCGTTTCTTATGTAAGAACTGGGCTCACATACCTTACTAGTACCTACACGATTTTTATATGTTTTGTTTAGTAAATTATATACAATGTTACAGGAAGTATTTTTAACAATATACTTTAGTGTTTTTTTTTCTTTTAATTACCTACCTTTTTTTAAATAGTTTAAAATAAGCTTACGCAAGTTGTTCGCATTTATGAGTGCAATAGCTGAGTGAGGTATCTCAATAATGTATGCCTTCTTATTTCTATTTTGTACATAGACAATTAAAATATTTTAAATAATAACTACTTTGTTAAATATGTGTTTTATTCCTGCAATCATCTGTGAGCTGGGTAGCTTAGATAATTAGTATGAATATGTTTTGGACTATACACATAAATAGCTACATGGCGTATTCTGGTCTTTCACTAAACTAAGTCCATTACAGTAGTTCAGTTCAGAAAGTATTTCTATGCTGTATGTATCTTGGACATCATGACTATGGGGTAACATTCCACAGCAGCCTCCAGCATCCACCTCAGATCTCTCATGGAGTAAATCATAGCCAACACAAGTTCTACAGGATCCATTTCTAATGCGATTGAAATTTTACATTTTTTTTGTATTTTTTTTTGATGATTTATTAAAAAATTCAAGTGGTTCATTTACGTCAGTTTGGTTATGGATAGAAAACTGTTTTCGAATTGTCAATCGGAAAAATATTGCAAAAGAGTTCTTCTAACTTTGTTCCTTTTCACATGCCTACGATCGCCGTGCGGCAGTGCTCATGAGAAAGTCTCTCTTCAAGTCCGAACATTGCTGAGAAGGTTTCAGTATTAGTGCCCGTTTAATTTACTTTAAATAATTAGTCTGAACGTAAGCACTACACACGAGCGCCGTGCCATGTGAAAGCTGTCATAGTTACGATGTGTATCTTAGGCACGGGAATCGTGTGCATGTGAAAAGGGACTCAACTAACGCCTGGCGTATATAATATAGCTTTGATGAGGGGGGGTCCCTAACGTAAAAAAGTGGCCAAATGTGTTGAACTCGCCCATGAAGGGTTTCGCAGCAACAAATAGGTAACGTATTTACGATAAGAGCAAATAAACGAGCAAACGGGTTACTTGATGGAAAGGAACGACCGTCCCCCATAGACACTCGCAAGTAAGACGGACAGCAATTAGGGCTCCGGACATCCCCCTTTTATTATATATACGCCCATGAGCAGACAGCTCACATGGTACACCTATATTACTGTAAAAGCTAGTTTTTGTCAAGGCAAAATGAATAGTTTCACAATCTCTGGAATGTCTCTCTGAAATGAATCCCTGGGAAATGCATAGTTTAAAATAAAGATGAAAGGGGTCTGCGAGACAATAGCGAAACCCCTGGGTTCGATGCCCGCAGCATAGCCATAGTCTAGTTACAGCCCCAAGTACATGGCTTGTTACTTACGGAATAGGTACTTACGTCTTATAACGTCTTATCACATCGATAGTGTTCGTCAGAAACCCTTTTTTATTAAATCATTAGTTAATTGTATAAAAACTATTTTTGTGTATTGCTTCTAGTTTTTTAATTCTATGTTTTTTATCGTGCTAGATAGTATCTAGCATATTTAAATGGTATTAAATTATACTCTACAACGCTTTACATATTTAATGCATACTTATGTATTATATATGCAGTTATACGTACCTATTTAGTTATTTACGAGAAACATCAAGACTTACTAAGTTTATATTCCCGTTTAGATTCAGGTTATGGACCCCGGCACTTACACTCGTTATCGACTAATACGTTCCTTCCTCTAAGAACATTCACAAGTATTTATCTGAGTGTCTAGTAATAGAAAGCTATTCGCTTTTCCGGGTTTCGCTAAGCAAAAAAAAAACATCCGTTTTTTGACAAACAGATGTTAGAAATATGTGAAATAGGTATTTACAGGATTTTGAGCGAATTTTTTTTTAGCTTCTTGTCCCTCAGAGATGGAAACAGATAAAAAAGATCACTTAATCGGTATCTACCTACTTCAATAGATAAGATAACAGCTGATAGTACAAACCGTGGAGACTGGTTTTACTTCAGAACACCTCGCCGATGGAACTGTCGGCTGTCTACCAGGCATAGCGCATAGATAGAAAATTCTTTATTTGTACACAATTTAACAACTAAACTTACACATAATAAAGGAACTGTAGAAATTAGGGGTCTTATATATAATGAGTTTTTTATTCTTTTATTTATATACATAATTATAAATAAAACAATGAAAAACTCATTTTCAAATCTAAACAATGTTGTATGATGGGTGAAATTGAAAGAGAGCCAGTTGACGACCCTACGTCATTTGGTCGGAATATGTTAATTCCACGAAGTCGTGATCTGTCAGCTGAGTTTGACATAACCCGACCAAATTACTTAGATCCTCGATTTGTATCTGTTTCAACTTCTCTGATTGTACATGGTTATTATATCTATTTTAATATTATAAAGAGGAAACCTTTGTATTTTTGTATGGAATAGGCTCAAAAACTGGACCGATTTCAAAATTTCTTTTACCATTACTTATTCTTGATTGATTGATTCTTACGAATCCGTATAGGCTATATTTTATCCCGGAAAATAGGATTTTTCGTGGTAGTGAAAATTGTGGAGTAAGTCGTCGTAAAAACTGCCGTATGGCCTAAATGGTGAGAGATGTATGGTTGACTTCTATAGAAAAGTTGTAGAACTCAATAATGCCTAGTGCCTACAAAGAAGTCCGCGATAGTATAAACCAAACATTTATATTTTAGCCATTATAACCACTTTTTCATAGAATGAAAGTAATTAAAATTATTAGTCTATGTTAATTGATCATATTATCGTCAAATACTAATCCTTATAAAATAAACTATTTATTGTGAAAGATTGTTTGAATGGCTATAAATTACTTTTTATTTTATTCCAATCGGACAATCCATTCAAAAGATATTACGAATTTAAAATTACAAGAAACAAAGAAATGTAACACGAATAAAAAACCTACATATACAAAACTTGTACAAAACACAATTTTTTTTTAGAGAGCTTAAAAAATAATTGTCCACCCGTGCGAAGCTAGGGGCGGATCGCTAGTATAAAATATTAATATTAAAAATACGTATAAATTATATAAACTACACAAATACAGTATGAAAAAGGTAAGTACTTTCATAACACAATTTTAGGTAATGCTCTTTAGTTCGTTTTTTTTTAATATTGATAGTATAGATAGTATGGTGATTTTTGGATGGTCTCAGGTAGAGCGTTCCATAGGCGTTTAGCAGATATAGTGAAAGAATGAAAAATGACACTGTTAATTTGTGCGTTATCCAACAAAAATCAGGATTTTAGTAATGAATGCAAGATTATTCCTTTTCCTACTCTCTAAAAAATAATAATACTCAAAATCTGATTTTTGTTGAACAACACACAAATGCTTAACAGCGTCCATCTATGACTCCGGGCCTGACTAAACGAGTTAATAAACAGAAAGTTTATAACGTTTATTTTAAAACGTGGATAATGTAAACGTGAGTTTTAAATGTTTATATGATATATCTGGTCATTTGAACGAATACATATATTAATAAAGAACTGCAAACAACTTTAACCTCACAGAGTTTAAACCTAATAGTCTATTAGAACACGTGCAGGTGATTTTTGTGAAAACGTGACTACATTGTAATAAATAATACATACGTAAGCAACACTATATAGTAGGTACCTGCCCTAAAGAGGCAAAACGCTAAATCGCTTACGTCCCGCCGCCGGCCGCCAAATGAGACTGGCGGTTCTTACAATAAGCGTCATATTCCTGCATGGCACTATCAAAGATTTCGAAGCTGGGCGGTATATATACAAGAACTGAAATGTGTCACAGCTCGGTTTGAAGATTTTCCTTTGCTGCCAGCACGCATTAACTATGACGCAACGTCGGTATCTAGTTCGCCGTGGAAACTTACCTACCCGTTTGCTGTACTACATTTTTTGTACCGTTTTAACTAAAGCTAACTTTTTTAACATTTTCAATTTACATATAAAAGGATATCAAAGAACTTCTATCTAATGTAATCAGTAGTTCACTAATATATATTTTTCTCGTGGAATAGTTTCAAAATTATCATATTATAATACAGGGGGTCCACTCGGACCACTCTGGGAATCATTGCTTAGAGCATTCTAATTTAGTAGCTAATCTAACAAGAAACTAATGCCAAGAACTGAATTTTTAAATTAGGAATGAGTTCCTAGTACTTCTTAGTATAAGATTCGGGCGCAGGGCAGGCCTGACCCTGCTTTCCTGACGCCGTTTCACTATTTCAAAATTTTTAACAACAATCTGCTAATAGACTATAAATAGACGAGCCGAGGTTCCATTCCTTTAGCCGGCTTTAGCTGACTTGCTGTAGGTGAGCAGGTATATTACATTGTAATTATATGTAGTCAAATGAGTATTTTAATTGCATGACTCGATATTACAAGACAAAGTGCTGAATGTCAATATGAACGCTTTTAAAAGTCTTCAGTCTTAATATGCTGTCAAGAGGAAAAAAATTATAAGTAATTAACATTAGAATTAGGAAAATAAAACAACATTTAACTGTGTTAAAGTTGTTTCTAATATTTTAATGAAGGATATAAACTTATGATGCTATTTCCGTGCGAAGTTTAGTTTGAAATAAGTCATTAATATAATTAACTTACTAAATATTTTAATAACCTTTTGATTTTCCCCAACGTCAAAACCGAAATAAGTAATTGCTTTTAGCGATATAGTTCTCGATGTGATTCCTATGCATATATTATATTTAACTAAGCCAGATAAGAAGAAATAAAACCGGTATTCATTCATATACATTTATTTACAACTTATACTAAACTTAATACTTATGATCACTTAATATGTTACAAAAACTATGACTAATTAGCATCTTTGCATCATATACATAACTAAATTTTATATTTTGTCAGATTCCGACGTAAATTATTTTTCCTGCTTGCAAAGTTTACCTGAGCTATGTTTTAGGAATAGGTAAAAAAGGGGGTAAAATATATGTCATTATTCTAATTTCTGCATAGCGACACGCCGTAAAAAATATATAATATATAATATTTACAGAAAAAATCTCTTCATATTGCTTACGCTTATGCATTAGGCTTCACACAGTAATTTCATAAAGTATTAGATAAGGTAATAAGGTTTTCAAGTCCAATGATGTCACAGATGGGGCGTAATGGTGGCTTGCTAGCCGAATTTGCTTGGCGATTCCATTAGTTTTTTCTGTTGCGTTGATAAGTCACTTTGCTGCTGCTACGCTATTGCTATCTCCTTCTGACTGTTCCGCTTGAGCAGGTCTATGTCCAGCAGGGTCCTGCCGAGCTCGCCCGTGCGGAAGGCTCGCACCATGGCCCGCGCCACCTCCAGTATATCCGGAACTTCGCGCACCGTGCCGTCAAAGTCCCGCGTCTTCCGGATCCGGTTTAGCTTTATAGCACCTGCGATGAGCACCTGTGGAGCAATATTGTGTGAATATGGTTTTTCGACGAGAAATTCCGTTCCGCTTTTTACAGCGGATTGGGGGCAACGGCCGGGGTTAAAGGGACTCCCCAGTGAATTAAAATCCAGTGGCGGTCTTCTTCCTCTTTGCTCTAACCCTTGGATATGGCAAAGTTGCGGACACGATAATAACCGCCAAGACTCTACCAGATGATTTTACTTTATGACCTAAGATGCTTACAGACTTGTACATGGATTATATGCATGCTTAGAAGGGAATTCTTAGGAAAGAATGTATTTAGTTAGATTTTTTTCTAGAAAGGTCTCATTAGTTAGGAGACCCTTACGCCATTTGTCCACCAACACCGTCAAACGAGAACGAGATCATTTCGGCCCGATAAAACGCAACTTTATGATCTAGACTATAAGTTTCATTTTCTAGCGACATTGCTCTATCAACAATACGGCCTTAGGTTTTTTATAACGATTATTGTTATTAACTACATCATTTAACAACTATAGTATATACAGTTTCTTAAACAGTAGTACAAATCATACAAACGTAATCAGTGTTTTTTGTTGGTAGGTAAGTGTTTAAATTGCAAATAAATGACGAAAGGTGGGACGTAGGTGACCTACTCTGTGTCTCTGTTTTTTAAATTCACGTTACTTATGATAATACACTTCAAAATATGCGCGTGACGACCAACAACGACAGTGGCTACGGTCATTAATAGTTTGCAATTTATTTAAAACACATACCTATGTTGAATTAAAAGTAGCAACTCTTCAAATTTTTCATACATTAAAGTATGTTAGTAAGTAGTTAATGACTTGACAGTTTTTCTATGGTATGGTACTTGTCTTAACTACAAGTCATAGATTCGGCTTAGCAGTATTTAGACTAGGAAGCAAAATTCAGTCACCGTCAGATTAAATTGTGGCAATTTAATAAAATTAAAGTTAAAGAGGTTCCTTTATTTGATACATTATACAGATGATCCATCAAAAGTTAAAAATTAACTTAGTAATGAATAATGATGATCAAAACAAGTATTTTTACAAGACTTGTGTGTTTATTAATTAAACCCATCATTAGCATCATCATAACTGGTTTTGTGCATTCCAATACAGAGAGAATTCATGTCAAAAATACGCTTCTGGCAATCTAACTGGTCGAGAATAATAAACAACATGCATTTTAAATCTATTATATTTAGAATGCACAGAATTATATATTTTGCGATTTTCACAAATGGACAAAATAGTGTGTGCAATTGATTTACTGGGGTGCTAAAATAATAGATCAAATTTTTTTTTTTGTTTATTGAACATTACTAGTAATACATATATGACTAAAGCAGTCCCTTCCCTTTAGTTAACTTACCTTATTAATATCATCACAAGGTTCATCAAGTCCCATGTACTCCACATATTTGAAATTATTGTGGCTGTTAAGCCAGTATAGGAGGTAGTCAGCAATGATCTCCTCTCCGACCAGATGATCCTGAAGAGAGGCGCACAGGGCCAGCTTTAGACCCATCTCAATGTCTTTCACTGTTGGCTCCAAAATACCTGTTGTTAAGGTAATGGTTTAATTTAACATCACTCTTGCATAGTAAAAGAAAAAAAAGGTAAGGAGTATAGGTATAGTTAAGGTAAGACATACTTAATTATACAAAATGTATTTTATAAGAGTTCTAATCTATAATTTATTAGGTTTAGAAGTTTTTGCTTAACAGACCTTAAATAATACCAACTTATTTTATAACAACAAGTTAATCTTTTTGAAAATTGAACTATTTATAAAATCATACCTGGAGTATCAAACATAAATATCTTAGGATCATTGTTTATTCTAATCTTGGTCATGAGACTTCGAGTGACTCCGGCCACAGCACCAACTGGGAGGGAATGTTTCAGACGCATATTGTTGCTGCGGAGCATGTTGATGAGAGATGATTTCCCCACATTTGGCACTCCAATTATCATTACATTGTAATCTAATTCTTCGCTCCGATTGTATCTAAAAGCAAGGTATTTGATGACAGTTTATTGTCCTTGGCAAGGTCAGAGGTTATCATGAAAAACAAATGTTGCAAAATGCTCACCTATTTGAGTTCTTTATTGTATCGACAAGTAGAGGTCGCACCGTCTTGAGACCGCGACAATGTTCGTCTTTGCAGTTGGTGAACACTACATTCTCTATGCCCTCATCGGCTTTCAACTGGTCCTTTATTCTCGGTATATGGGAGCGATTTATCAAGTCTTTCTTATTAAACACTAGTATGTGAGGTTTAGCGCCTGTTAGCGTGCTAGTAAAAATAGGATTGCGGCCGGAAAATGGTATACGAGCATCGTGCACTTCTATCACGCAGTCGACGGATTTTAGTTTGCGTTGCATTTGTTTTAGACCCTTGTTCATGTGGCCTGGGAACCATCGTAGCAAGTCCTTGCTAACGTACGGGCATTTCTTACGGAAATTATAAAGGGCAGCGTCGAATTTTGTTGCCATTGCTGTTTGTTTTGAATCAGCAGAGAGGTTATGTTATGTTCCACAATAGTATGAAGAAACTATAAGTTTTCTTTCTACTAATAACTAACATAAGATATATAAATTTACTAAATATGTAATGATCATTAAAAAGACCAATCGTTTTTTATTCGTAGAGAAAAGAAAAAAACAAAATCAAAAGAAAATTTTTTTTCATTCCTAAATGTCACTGTCAAAGTCAAAAATAATGAGAAATGACAACTTTTACAGAAGCAAAATTTATACGTTCAAAAACATGTATGAAATAACTCTCACAAAAAAGATATTTTGGTGACTCTAGGTAAGACAAAAAATAGGCAGTACATTATTACAGTGTTATTAAGTAAATAAATCTGAAATACATAATAAAAACTCTTAGTCAAAAAACTCCTCAGGTTGATGTAAGGTTAAAAAAGGTCCATTGCAAATTGTAATGGCACCGAGACATATTAAGTAACTTCAAAGATCAATGAAATTTTTTTGTCATTCTAACATTTAACTTTAAAATATTATAATGGATTTTATGAATGAACCTGATATTATAGCAGCCAACGAGAATGTTATGCCTGATATAAACAACGACTTGATATTGGCTAAGAACTTTTTAAAGAAACAGTCAGCAGCAACTGGCGATACATTGTAAGAACTTGAATTATTTTAGCAACTACCATGTGAGGTTGTGACACCACTCAGATATGGGCATGCACATAGTGTTAATGATCATTCATCAGCCTTATTGATCAAGCAAGCAGCACTAACTCTAATGTTTCTTCAGATACGACCACCTAGTTGCTATGGTGCAAAGGTTGCTAACGGAGCAGCCGCCCAACGTGGTGGACTACTTCGAGCAGTTCTCGTGGGATGTGAAGAAGGACTTGCTGCGACCGAACTTCGACTCTCTGAAGGACGTCTATAAATCGCCGCCACAACTAGCGGTTGTTCGAAAAATGAATGAAATGTTTAAGGTATACGAAACAAAGATTTTGACAACCCTAGGCTGGCATTAGTCATCCTAGATTTTCGGCGCCCCCTTACTTCAATTCGAATACTGGCAATAATTCTGACAATAATGAATTACGAAAAAAATCGGCCAGGCACCCGTTATATGACGCGTCCATCCATTTTACCTGGCACCTTGGGCGGTCGCCAAACGCCGCTCACTACTGCGCCTTATCCCCTTAATCTAGGCTTCTTATGAGTTAAAAATGTTAATTGGATCATTCATATACTATTAGATTGTACGCAAATCCAATAAACCTGAAACTCAAGATGAAGACGAAGAGGAACCTGTTTTAGATCTAGAGGAGGAGGCAGATAAGCCAAAAATAGGCGATCTCATCGAGCACAACCATAACTTTCGACAGGTCAGTGTTTTGAGAATTATTAGATGCCTAATGTCGACCAAAATTTGGTTTCGGTTCACAATTTGGACTGTGCCAACTGCCAAGCTAGCTCCACACTGTACAGCTGTACCCACCAGCGATATTTTTTTTGATAATTTAAGCCTTAAGTAAACCTTATTAGTCATATATTTTAGTGCGGTTTTGGTCTACCGGAGCACGAGTGTTTTGCCGTGTACATCGCCCTTAACATGCTGGCCATCAAGGACCCTGTAGCTAGCGTCAGGTAATAATTAATTATAATATTATTATCATCCGATTTTTACTGGTTTTGCTTTATTGACCCTATAAAATCACTATCATGCATATTTTTACTAGATGTTCTTACCTTATAAAACATTAAGTTAGGAGGGCTTGATAAGGTTGACTACATATTATTATAAGGTTTCTTTGCTTATTTAGGTTTTTCGGCAAAATATACGGGACGAAGAAAAATTATTATGTCGCGGAAACAGAACCAAATGAGGAGGAGCTGGAAAAGCGGATTAAAGTACGTAGCGGATAAAATGTATAATGAGGGAAATTGAAAGGGAGCCAGTTGACGGGTCTATGTCATTTGGTCGGTCATAAGTCAATTCCATGTAAGCCGTGATCTGTCGACTGAGTTTAATATAGCCCGACCAAATCTCCACAATCTGTATCTGTTTCAACTTCTCTGATTGTAACTTATTCAACCCCTGAAAGTAGACAGGACAATTAGATGAGACGAAAACGTCAACTTGCAGGAATTTGAAGAAAGAGAAAACCCTGAAGAACAGAGCGAGGAAGGTGCGCCTGAGATAGCGGATGAAAATAAAGAGGTGCTAGGTAATATACAGAATTAGTCATAGACATAAAACTTTTTAATTTTGATGCAATCTATACATAGAACATCACAAAGAAAAAAGAAGAAGAAATAATAATTAAAATAATTTAACTAACCGCGATGTGGTGTGTAGAAGAGGAGGAACGCGCGAAGACTAGGGACCTTCGGCCGAAGTTGCCACCGGTTCCAACACCGACACACGTACTACCGCCCCCCATACCGCCTGAGAGACCCGGCCAGGGGGTCAATAAGAAGGTTGGCTTTAATGCTGATAATTGATTGATGAACTTAGCATGATAATAAGACAGTCGATTCATGGGGACTGGGGACCAGACTGGAGGGCCTGGAGATTTTAGAAATACCAGCTTCGTGGGTGACATTCCTTCAGCCCACCCTATCTTTAATTCTATGCTGTAGAAGTTAGAAACATTAAAACCTCTTTTACTGCCTGCATCGCCCCTATCCACATGGCATGCAGCCCCTCTCTTCCGCTGGTAGGACTGTTATTCTCTTATTCTTAGCAAACTTAGTTGTAGAGAAGTTTCCCAATACGCTTCTGCGTCATGCAGGTGTTCTACGTGTGCAACTCTCCCGGCAATGAGTGGGTACGTCTGCCTGACGTTACACCCGACCAAATACGAGTCGCGCGTCAGGTCATCCGCTGCATGACTGGGGATTTGGATGCCGAGGTAGGTAAATTGGATAGGGCTATCAACAACAAAACGGTCTCTACTTTACGCGATAGACATACCTATGATATAATGATTTTCGATAACAGTGAACACTTTTGTGATTCCCGAAGTGATTGCTGTTTCACTATACGACTCTTTCATTTTGCCCATTTCAAAGGTAATAAGTTATTTCCTTGGATGTACATTATGAACGACTTCGTCTACAATCTGGAGGCACAATATGGCACACGTCATCAAAATTGTATTTGCAATATGCAGGTGATAAGTTTCCCGGCGTTTAGCGGCACCGAGCGCAACTTCCTGCGCGCGCAGCTCGCCCGCATCGAGGCGGCCACCGCCATCTCGCCGCAAGGCTTCTACACCTTCGGCTCCGGCGAGGAGGAGGAGGACATCGATATGGCCGAGGACATGGGTACTGGTGGTTGATGGAGTTTGTCTAGCAAGACTTGAGATCTGTTTGAAGGCGGTCGCGTTGGCGCCATATCATAGTTGGAACTTGATGAGTATTTAACAAAGTATTACAAACTCAGTATTAAAGAACTAGGTATAACACCATCAGTGGCGTAACTTCGTTCGAGGTCCGTGGCAAATTCCTTTTCGTTCCACTATGTCAATCCTATACAAAAATACGTCAAGCGATTATTTACAAAAAAATCGCTTGCCACTTGTCTAGGGGGCTGATCGGACCCCTTCCGGCTGGGGGCCCGTGGCATTTTGCCGGCTTGCCATCTTGTAGTTACGCCACTGAAGAACATGGTGATATCTGCTCAGAGATATAATTGCCTACTTTCAAAATTATGGAGTATATTATAGACTGAGACTCTACAATCATAGTCTCAATACTTAATGCGGTGACCTACCTGCCCTAATGATCTCAACCGCCCAACCACTCCAACCAGCTGCCAAACCATTTCCCAGGTGACATGGAGTTCAACCCTAACGCCTTCTACGAGGGACACATGCTGCGTGACCTGGTTGACCCGGCGCTAACGAGCTGGGTGCACCACGGCCGACACATACTTCAGCAGGGTCGGACAATTTGGTGGAATACGCGAGCTGACGCGGTTTGAACATCCCTGATCCCATTATAAGCCCGATTTTCTGTGAAGTTCTAGGTTGTCACAGACGATATAAAAGTTTACGTCATCTAAAAAAAACATGTTATTTGAAGGCATACTTCCTAGTCCGAAGAGCCAATTCTCACAAGTGGCCATAAACCCAATTATTTACTATATGGCTGCAGCGTCTTTAAAATGGATACTTGACGCAGATTTTTAACCGACTTCCAAGGAGGAGGTTTCTCAGTTCGACCGTATATATGTTCAAGTGCGATGTATGCTACACTAGAGGAAGCGTAGCGTTAATTTCTTAGAATTCTTAGGGGTGGTGTGATGTGCCTGACTCTTCTATCAATAAACAATGCACAATACTGTAGGAGGAGAGCGGCGAAGAAGAGGAAGATGAAACTCCTGTAGTGGAACCGGAACGAGGGCCACCACTGTTCACTCCCCTATCGGAGGACGCTCCAGTGTGCGGCGCTCGCGCGTGGGTCGTACGCGCCAGTTCCACGCTCGTGCGAGCGCGCGCGCTCGCCGCGGTACGCAGCAACGTGTGGCCTGGCGCTTTTGCGTACGCCACTACTGGCAAGTAAGGAGCGCTTTTAATAAGACATATATTTGAAGGAAAAAGTAAGTAATAAGGACATTTGTTAGAAGACTATACTAACGACTACCATTATTACATTCGACGACCTCTGTGGCTCAGTTGGTAAGCGCGTTGGTAGCTTAAGCCGGGGGTCGCGGGTTCGAATCCCGCCGTCGGA